>JAOUQZ010000001.1:22930441-22950348 GCA_028564935.1 Neosilurus hyrtlii
CACACACACACACACACACACACACACACACACACACACACACACACACACACACACACACACACACACACTCAGTTAAGAGTTAAGATTAAATACAGTATAGGAGATTAGCAACATTACGGTTGTTCGATATGACAAAAAAGAATCATATTGTGATATTTCAATTAAACATCTATACAATATACAGTATTTATCATAATACACAGGTGTAGCAGCGAGATCGTGATCGACACTCTGTATGCAAAGAGAAGTCAAATAGAACCAGAAGGTAACATATTGACAAGTTTCACATGTGTGTTTACTAGCATCTACTTTAGTGATGGCGGCACAGTGTCGCAGTGGTTAGCACGTCCGCCTCACAGCAAGAAGGCCTGGGTTCAATTCCACGGGTTGGGCCGTTTCTGCGTGGAGTTTGCATGCTCTCCCTGGTACTCCAGTTTCCTCCCACAGTCCAAAAACATGCACAGTGGACTAACTGCCTGTTCCAAATCGCCTATAGGTGGTAGTGTAAATGTGAATGGTTGTATGTGTGCTGTCCCTGCGATGGCCTGGCAAGCTGCTCAGGGTGTACCTCGCCCTAGCCCAGAGTCGGCTAAGATGGGCACCAGCCTCCCTGCAACCCTAATTAGAATAAAGTGGCTTAGATGGATGAATAAATAAATGAATAAATGTAAAAAATAATGTTGTTTGCGTGTCGTGGCCAGCAGATGGAGCTACTGGCACACATGAGTGTGCGGTGAAGCAAATCGTGTGTGTGTGTGTGTGTGTGTGTGTGTGTGTGTGTGTGTGTGTGTGTGTGTGTTACTCTGTTCTGCACAGGGTCATAATCCACAGCCATGATGGAGCTTTTAGATTCATTCATTAAACTCCTGCTCTCAGATCCATCCACACTCACAATCCTCACATCCACCATATTAGCGAAAAGCACCAATGCTGTAGGACCTGAGAGAGAAAGAAAGAAAGCTCCACATCTTATCACTCACTCACTCACTCATAGTTGCACAAAGTAGCACAAATAGTTGGCACCGAGGACAATTTCATGGTGTTGATCAATTTGATAGCTGATAATTTCACTGTCAAATCTCATATGGCTGTGTGTGTGTGTGTGTGTGTGTGTGTGTGTGTGTGTGTGTGTGTATGTGTGTGTGCGTGTGTATGTGTTTGCAGTCTTGCCTGGAGCTTTGCATTGTTTGCCATCTGGCTGTAGTTGGTATCCAGGTTGGCACTGACACACCCACCTCCCAGGCGACAACGTCACACACACCTGACTACAGCCACCACGTTCTACAGATCCACACCCTGAGACAAACAAACCAAGACTGGGATTCAGTCCATACACACACACACACACACCCACACACACACACACCTGTGCAGGAACGTCCATCAGGTTCTAGGGAAGATCCAAGCGGACACACACACACGTCACCCTCTGGTGTGTGTGTACAGGCGTGTTCACACAGTGTACCGTTCTCCACACATGGCCTAATTTCTACACACACACACACACACACACACACACACACACACACACACACACACACACACACACACACACACCTTAGAGTTTACTGTTTTAATACAGTAAATGTAAAACCCAGAAATGTAAAAAAGTCTGTGTGTGTGTGTGTTACACTTAACAGTCACCTCTGCAGGTTTTATGGTCTGGTAGGAGAACGTATCTTTTAGGGCAGGTGCAGAAATAAGAACCTGGAACGTTCTCACACCCCAAAGAGCAGCCGTGATTCCACAAAGCACACTCATTAATATCTGAAACACATCACACATTCACACAGTGAAGTTTATCATATCTCAGAATTAATATTTCAATATATTTATAATAAAAATAATGAAGGAATGATTACAACAGAATAAGTATTTATTGTATAATAATATACATGGTCTCATACAATGAATTATTAAATAAAATAGAATATAAAAATAGAAAATAAAAATAAAAACTAATAAAAAAATATATAATATATATTAATTTGAAAATTCTGCCAAAATCATTAGATCATTAATCACTAATCGAATAATTAACTAGAGGAATTTATGATACGTTACCTTCACAGTATTCACCGTGTTTACTGAGCATGAAACCGGATTTACACTTACAACGACCGCCAGAGCTGGAACACACATTCACACACTCATCTGTCTCACACACTACACACACACACACACACACACAAACACACACACACTGAGCACATGACTTATTAACACTAATCTGGTAAACTCTAATATTATTTTATTCATTACAGCTCTGAGACTTTCTTTAAGAAATCTGACACATTGAAATATTATTTAATTTTAGTTTATAGGTTCTGAAGATGACTTAAGATGTGATGATTAGCATGAGTTGTTTTGGTAGTCACCGCGAGTCACCGCAGCATGGGTTCCCACCACAGCCTGATTCAAAGGGTGAATCACTTTAACATCAACAGGAACACTCAGCATCTTCTTGGTGCTCACTTTCTCAGGACGTTCTCCCGTTCTCCTGTTAACTCTCATTACTCTGTGTGACGAAGAGTCCGTCATGTACACGTAATCCAAGAAAAGCGACATCTTCAGAGACTTCACTCTGCTGGATTTCAGAAAGAGAGTTACCATGAGTTAGCATTTAGCTTCCAAATCTCTGAGGGTGTGTTTGAGTCTGTGAATCTATGTTTTCCAGATGTAAACTCAGGTGGTTAAAATCATGTGGATGGTGTTGCTAGGCAACAGGGCAATATGGATGCTGGATAATAGTGAATAACTTGTCCAAATGATTTTGTTAGCTCAGTAAATATCTAGTAAATCTTTTAAAAGACATCTGATAAAAGCATCCTGACGGTAAAGATAAGATGAAAATATTAACATTGCTCTGAGGTGTGCTGCTAAAAATCACTAAAATACATTTAAACATGAGTAAAATTACATTTAAATTACATTTAGCATCAAATGCTAACTAAACATGAAATGTTAACATTATAGTACTTTTGAGTTTGGTCAGAAAAATTTTATCGTGTTGTATAATAAATATTATAAATATTGCACTTTTTGATGACTCTGTAAACTGTTCTTGTGATTGGAGGCAGATATGTTGACCTGAATATGTGATCTGGTTAAGTGATTGGCTTCAGTACCTGCGTCTCACCTCAATCTCTGGTTGATGATGTGAATGGCGTTCCCGTTATAATCACAGGAGGCGAGAGTGCTGAGTTGGTTCAGACCCTGCTGAATCCAGAACAGTTTCCTCTCCACCACGTCAATGGCTAGACACAACAATCTGTCTGGGATTTTCATCAGTGTGGTGACCAGAGCTCCCATCAGCTCCGAGCGCTGGACACGAGACATCCCGCCAACCGACAACCAAAACACATATCTATAATAATCACAGACATTTAACTATTAATCATTAATGCAGGAAATCTAGTTCAATTAGATACAGGATCATCATTCTCCATCGTTCTCCACCAGTAGAAATACCACAGTGGATATGATCTCAGACTGTAGGATTAGTTGTTTTTATAAATATTTAAACAAACTTTGTGGTATTTGCGCTGACCTTTTGGCTCTCGCTATTTGAGATGGATATTTAAACACGTGTGAGTGTGCGGTTTTCACTTTTGTAAACAAACAGTGGGAAGGATTAAACCACCGTGTGTTGCGCTGTGTGGTGTGAGAGTGGAGTTTAACACCTCTTACATTCCTCTTCAACTACATTTTAAAAAATTAACAAAACTATGAAATCTGTTATACTAATCCTGTTCTCTCTTATGTTCCAACAGCTGTAAACAGTCTTTCCTTAACTGGTCTCTCTTTTATCTCTTAAAAAAGCACCTTGTCGTGATACAGAGAAACCTCGAAGCACAAACTTCTTTGTAGAACTACAGATTTACATCTGACACTGGAGACTCCTTCCATAATTATTAAATAAACACTTAAAAAAAACAACAACAGCAAAAAAACAAAACAACCTAACACAGAATTGAGTTCATGGGGACCAGGGCGATAAGCGAATGAGCTGTTTCTATAGAAACAATAATGCATAAATTATAAATAAATCTGTGATTTTTAGCTGCGTTATTCTGGAAGATGATGTTAATAAAAATTAATCACTACATTTGACAGAGTTGTGATATGAAATCACTGTATAAAGGACTGGAGTTATTTTACCCTGCGTTTGGATCAAGAAGCACGTCGCTCGGCTGAGTCAGGTCTCTCAGGACGGTTTGGATGTTGCGGCCGTCGGTATCTGCTCTTCGGATCGTCCCTGTTTCCCTGCTGCTCCAGTACACCAAGTTTTCTCTCCAGTCAACAGCCAGGCCTGAGATTCCTTTTCCCAGTGATAGAAGGGTCTAGAAATATGTGGCAAATTCTCTCAGGAACCAAACAGTTATACATAAATACATTAAAACCATTACACAAAAGCTGTTCCTGCATTTGTTATATTAATATGAATTAATCAAATAAAAAAATGTATTTGTCACATACAAAATCATACACAGTACAACATGAAGTGAAATGCTTATTACAACTGTCCTATATTTAAAGAAGAATAAAAACTATCATAGAATAAATTAATATTATATAATCATGATAAATTAATATTATATAATCATGATAAATTAATATTATATAATCATGATAAATCATGAAGGACACCAATAGTTAAAATGTCAAATATAAATGTAGTGACAATAAATAATTAATTTATTATTTATATCGTATTGATTTTACTATAATTTGGACATTTTTGTTCTATTAAGGTTGGAATAAACAGTTTTTCCTAAAGCCGGGCTCTAGAATCAGACACAACTGATTGAATGTTTTTATTAAGATTAATAAACAATAAAAGTGATTTTAAGGCTTTTATTCCATACAATTCACTATAAAATATATATGTAAAATTAAATATTAAACATACAATTACACACACACACACACACACACACACAGACACATATATATATATATATATATATGGGATGGTTTCCCATTCCCTACTGAATATTCAATGTGTTTTATCTTCCATTATCAGTTCATCCTAGATGAAAATAAAGGTTTCCTGGTGCAACCACCCCAGCTCACAGGCTTAGAATCTCTTATTCACCTGTTCTACAGCTTGTTTTGTTTCTGTGTCTGTTTGCAATAACAATAACAATAACAATAACGAGACGGCGTGACCGGAGGAACGATCTTGTACATGTGTGATAACTTGGCAGCGCAACAGCAATTGGTAGAAAGTGGAAAAGTCTGAGATCAAGTGTTAAGAAACAGAAGAAGGGATATGATTTCTAGAGAAATAAAAAAAGATTGTGATGTCATTAATATCACGGCGGTCTGTGCAGGGATCATTAACACTCGTGTATAGGAGGTAACAAATGGTTTCAGAAAGACAATGTGGATCCAATTCCATTTATTGCCAAGAGATGCCACTGTATTTAATTTTTATTTAATATACCTGGGAAGCGAATGGAAAAGTTTATATTTATAAACAGAGTAAGGATTCATATCTTTTCTTATTTCTTGTCTTCAAACAGTTGGACTAATTCCTTATGAAATTATGAAGCTCTGTAATAAAATTAGCTTTTTATAAATCACCTCATTGTGCGTTCCTTCCAAATCCACCCGACTCAGGACTCCTGTGTGTGTGTCAACCCAGTACACTCTTCCTTCACTGTAGTGGAAGTCCATCAGGATGCCATTTCTTACACCAGACACAAGCCTTTTTTGGTTGCCGTTGTCCAGGTTAATCCGGAGAATAAAGCTTCTGAAGCCGATGAGTAGAATCGGCTCGGGATCTTTACACGAAACCACATCAGGGTTACTTCATTAATAATATCTACAGTTACTGACATTTACATCATCATTAAATACATCACATCTATCCATTAAAATAAACAGCACATGAACAAATGAGATTTCAAGCTTCTGATTGTCTCATCCTGAGGTCTACAAACTTCTGATCTTCTCATCCTGAGGTCTACATACTTCTGATCTTCTCATCGTGAGGTCTACAAACTTCTGATCTTCTCATCCTGAGGTCTACAAACTTCTGATTGTTTCATCATGAGGTCTACAAACTTCTGATCTTCTCATCCTGAGCTCTACAAGCATCTGATCTTCTCATCCTAAGGTCTACAAACTTCTCAACGGTCCGTTGACAGTGGAATGGCTGATTGCCCAAAGTTACAGGGTGCCCTCATGTCTGCCTTCTTTCTGGTTTCTCTCTTTTATTTATGCTGCCATAGATAGTCAAGCCCGAATTCCTGCTTGCACCCAGCACTAATAAACTCTTCTTTTACCAGTACACTGTTATAAGAATACCAAACAAACCCCCCCTCTCTATCTCTCTGTGTTTTGCTACACCTTGGAAGTCGGTGATCCTGATCCTCCTAATCCTTCTGCTCTGTGAGTCCTGTGGTCTGTCCTGGTGTGCTGATGCTGGCTGAAGTTCTCATCTTGGAAGCCCCTCGTTCCTACTGATGAAGATCCATATGGGCTTAGATCTGCACTCAGTGACTGTAAAGATGACTTTTCGCTGCTGGTGATAAGACTCTCTTGCTGCAGTTATCTAATACTTACAATTGTGGTATAACCAACCAGACTACATGTTGGACTGTAATGAAAATTTTCTTTACAGTTTTACTTACAGTTGTGGTAAAACCAACCGGACTACATGTTGGACTGTAATGAAATTTTCTTATATGGTTCGTATTTTATGGCTTCACCCAAATGAGGATGGGTTTCCTCCTGAGCCTGGTTCCTCTCAAGGTTTCTTCAATGCGTCAACTGAGGGAGTTTCTCCTTGCCACTGTCACCGCGGGCTTGCTCATTAGGGATGTGTAGGGGATGTAGAAAAATTTTCAGATTTCTCCCTAATTTAATTTTACTATGTAAAGCTGCTTTGTGACAATGTCAGTTGTAAAAAGCGCTATACAAATAAAACTTAATTAAATTCTTCTCATCCTGGGGTCTACAATCTTCTGATCTTCTCATCCCGAGGTCTGCAAACTTCTGATCTTCTCCTGAGGTCTACAAAATTGAACTTACACCAATAAACCACCAAACTTCTGGACTCACTTTGTGTTGAAAGACAAAAGGAACGGAAACATTTTGTGGTTAATAAATTAACTGATTTGGTGATGGCGATTTAGTCTTTTCCCCCATGAAAAGTGATAATTATTAGCATCAGTATTAGCTAATGGTACATATTATTAGCATCAATATACTTTTGTGTTATGTATTTGAATTATACACACATGCACATGGTCCTTGCAGTGTCCAGTGTCTTTTCTTTCTGTATTTTTTTCCTGATAGGTCCCTATCTGTGTCACAAACATTGACCTTCCTCAACATGCTAGAACATGTGGTACTTCCATTATGCTTAGCACTATGCTAAATGTAATCAGTGTAATTTTAGTTATGTATTTTTTCTTAACAATTTATGAACACACCTGAGGAAAATGTTGGTATTCTCTATAGTTTTATGTGTTTTTTGTTGTCATTGTGCCTTCACACGTTTGTATAACAGTAAAACACTTTATTGCAAAGATAGCAGGCTAATAGTGTGTGTTACTCAGTTGCCTAGCAACAGTGTTCTCAAAATTACTAAAGAAGTACTTGAAAAGCAATGTGTAAAGTAAATCGTACTCATTTATTATGGATTTTACCCAGAAGACTGAGGTGTATATGCTACTCACCCATACAGCTCCAGTTTCCTGATGTCTCGCATGATGTAAACATATCAGCTCGGCTGTTCACCACCCAAAAAAACAGGTACAAAACAACGGCCTCAAATTTCCACAAAAACATTGTCCTGCTTCAGCTTTTTAGGTTCGTTCTGAGATCATTCATCCTCTGGGAACAAATACCAGGCCTGACCTCCCTACATGTCTCCTCCGCACAGGTCAGGAGCGTGTGAACACGAGAGAGAAGACACGGGACAAGTCTAAAGTGACCTAACAGAATTTACATTGTACTCCCCGGGCTGGAGAGAATAGGGACAAAAATACCACAGCATTCAGGACAGAATCATCTCACTGCATACTCAACACCACGCTCTCACTCTCTCCAATCATTTGCTTGCCTCAGTGTGTCCTCTGACTGTTTTGGAAGCAAAGTATGAAATTCCTGACGGCCCCGTGGTGAATGTGACACATGCCGTGGTTCATCTGCCCTCCGTGATTGATATCCAGTGCAAACCCGTCTTCTTCTACTGTTAAAATCTGAACCTGTATTCAGAATGCATACACTGTGAATTCCTGTGCATGTGTGTGTATGTATGTGTGTGTGTGTGTTATGTAATGCAATAAGCAGGGTCATTGGTTGGATCTGTAAGTCACCAATGCAAATAAATAAAATAAATAAGTAAAAAACCATCATAATAAATATTCAAAAATAAACTGCAGACGATCAGGATGAGTAATGAGAACTTTATCCGACCCGGCTTGTTTTTATGGCTGTTGTTGTTGTTTACCCAGCCAACAGGCTGCATTATTGTCTTCCATGTCAACATTAACTTCACTGTTCCAGCTGAGCGACGAATACGATGGTATGAACATACACACAACAGCAGCCCTGTGTTCCAACTTAAACACAATTTTAAGAAGTACATGACCGTGTGACTCAGCGTTAACAGAATTACACAAGAAATTAAGGAACGGAATTATTTAGTCTCTAAATTTATTAAAAAATGTCATTATGTATCATTTCAGTTCCGTTTTTGTGTTAGTTATGCTACTTTTTTTTCCTGAATATATAATTTAAATTATAACACATTGGATTTATTATATCAGTAAAATACTTTGTTTAAACTGACAGCTCCAGATGTTTATTTTAAACCAAACATTAAAACAATCTTGGAAATATGATGTCATAAATTTTAACAACCAATCATGTTTTAATATGCAAATACAGCCAAACAATGAATGAGAGTAATAATTATTTACAATATTTACAGCTTTTTAATTGAAATTAATTTAATGCAAAATAATTAATTAACAAAAATAAATGCAGGATAGATAAACACTCACAAATACTGCAAAAAGGACATTAGACAAAATAATACATATTCTAAGTTACACTTCATCTAGCTGTCTATATGATAAAAATTCATTTGCACACACCTAATAATTAAAGCCAAATATCCCCTTAGCAAGCAAACTAGCAGGTGTAAATATTAAAATAAAGAGCAAACAATTATTTTAAAAATATTTTTAGTTAAAACCTGTCAGGCAGCTAAAATTTACATTCTCAATAAAACTTTAATAGGTTTTAGACTACTAAACTGTTGAACTTGAAAGTTTCTGATTTTTACCTCTGCTAAGATTATATTTTACCCGAACTTCACCTAGGGTCAGTTTGTTACTAGGATTATGCAAAAAAGTTATGTGTGGATTTTTTATGAATTTTCTTTTGTTTAAAAAAATCTCCATTAGATCTTGGAGATGATCCAGATCAAATTCTTTATTCAGTAATTTTTTTAATGATTCTTTAACACTGTGAGATGAATGAGGATAGAATTTTTGGAAGTGGTATGTCACTTTTTTTTCCTCGGTAGAGGTTTGTGCTTTACTAGTTCTCTTGTTTAATCTGAAGACTTTTAATTAGAAAGCTAGCATCTGTGGCTTTCTGTAAACTTGATTATATTTCACTTGAGGTCGTTTTTATGTGGACTAATTGGCAATAAAGAATATCTGCTATAGAGTTCTAAAAGTTTCTCCAGATGAAAACCTCAAGAACCTGTATGGGGGACTCAATCTTTTTATTATTACATAAAGCAGTTTTCTAACACTCAGAAGATGCCTACTGTCTGTGAGGTAGACGAAATCTTCAAATACAACTGAGCTGTCAATCAAACAGACTCAGATGTCATAGATTAATCACATTCTACATATGATGATGTTTCTTTTAACTACACATCAGGTCAAAAAAAAAAAAAAAAAGCAACAAAATTTTACCTAAAAAACACTGAGTGCTGAACCAAGAACACTGAGCAACAATATAAAAAAGAGCCCACAGTCCTGCCCACTGGCTCAGTAGTGGCCATTATTGCTCCTGGTACATTTTTCTTATGCTATTCTCAAGTATTCTCAAGTTAACAAAGGTACTCAGATCGTGAATTCTCACTTTTGTAAGTCATTTGTGAGTCTATACTTGAGCGTGAACAAAGAAGCATCCTCTCCGATTCCCGCGTCAGTCGTCGAGCCCAGAGATCGCTCGCCTGTCCATTCAGTGTCTGCTGCTGCATTGCAAGAGTCTCAAATTTTACGTAAGTTTCTTTGGAAAGGTCGTCATCCATTTCAGAGTTCCTGCTGCTTCTCTTACTGTACAACAGTGAGATCTTGTACAGAAGAAGAACAATGAGAGGAAATGCAATAACACATGCAATTCCGCTCATGATCAGCAACCACCCGTTTTGTCCAACATCCATAACAGTGTCCAGAGTTCTAAAATTCACACATTGCTCTTTTCCACTTTTGGGAACCAAGCAGACCGTGTACATCTGGTTGGGAAACAGGTTCTCAAGAAGAAGCTTTCCATTTCCAACCTCAGTGTCCACAGTCTCCTTCATCTCCTCTGAATCAAATGGAAAGTACACCACCATCAGGGGCATTTCACTGGCAAAGCCCTCACTCATCCATAACACAACTGCACTGTTGCCTGTCCCCTCAACCACCTCAACATCCCTGATGTAGGAGTTACCTTTCTTCTTAGCTTTAACCTTGGTGCCATTTTTGCTCTGCTCCATCTTGGATGTATTTCCAGCAGGAGGAGATCTCTGTATGCCTCCACCTGGGCCCAAATTCAACTTATTAGCTACGGGTGGCAGTGTAGATAAAGCTGGTTTGGTTGTTGTGGCGATTGTGGTGGTGGTGGTGTTGGTGTTGGAGTTGGTAGTAGAAAAGGAAGTCACAACGTCTGTAGCTGCAGGAAACGATCTGTTGGAGGGTGGAGATAGCGTTGTGAGGTCAATCCCAGCCAGTGATAGCGTGATGGCTGCTTCTGCAATTCCAGCAAAGTTCTTCGCCTTGCAACGGTAAACACCAGTGTCTTTTAACACAACTCCCTGCAGACTAAGGATGGACCATCGGACACCTTCTCCTGGGGACTCCTGCACAACTGGAGCATGGAAAGAGGAATTAGAATTGATCGCCATTAAAACACAAAAACTTCAATAAGAACAGAGTTATAGTTCAGAAAATAGACATACTGTAGAAATGAAGCTTAAAATTTGACCTGTTGATAGCGCTAAAGTTTTGAGCAGCAAAATCCAAAGTGCTGTGGAAATTTCTCTACAAAGATGCCAAATTTCATCACAATTGGGTACTTTCAAATAGGATAACATGTAATTGGATAATGGTAGAAAAAGGCAGCAAATGACAACCATTTATCAAATCAATTAGGGTGCTGGATTACTGATCCCAAGGTCATGGGGTTCAAGCCCCACTATCACCTGGTTGTCACTGCTGTCCCCCCAGTGCAGCTAACTGAGTTATCAAAGGCCAGCCATGTTTCTCACTGTCTGTGGTGGGAGGCATGTAAAAGAACCTTTGCTGACTTTCATAAAAGGTAGGCTGCATTGCTGTCAGCGTGTTTCTAATCTGCGATTCCTGGCGAGCTGTCGAGGGTGTACTGTGCCCTCGTCCAGGGTCAGCTGAGATGGGCGCCAGCCTCCCCACAACCCTAATCCTAATTAAGGATTGAATGAATGAATATTAGTGGCTATTACAGTGATATTCTACTAATTTCTACTAAATTAACCCCTCCCTCCAAAGAAGGAATAGGTTGCAGAGAAATTTTTGATTAAACTTGGAGAGCACAAGCATGCACCAAGCACAACAATCCCCCATATGTTCATAAATTATCCTATCTGACAATGTTAAAGAATCATTAAAAAATTCCTGGATGTGGAAACTGATTCGGATCATTTCCAACATTCAATGGAGTCTTCTTTATTAAAAACCTCGCCTCTAGTGGATACTTTTTGCGTAATCCTGCTAAAAAACACATACAAACCAAGTGTAAAACAACTTCCGTGGATAAGGTAATAATGAAGTGCCTCCTAAATTGTTAGCATTGTATTGAGTTGATTGTTACCTGGGTTACTGAGTGCTGATCCATCCTCTCTGCTCCACCCCAGGGTCGGGGTTGGATAACCTGTAGCATCACAGCGCAAGAGCACATTACTGCCCAGGGAAGACGTGATCTTCGTGGCAGAGGTCATTACTGCTGGTTTAATACACTGATCCAGTTCTGCTCGTTTAAACATAACCCCAGCCAGGTTCTCCGGGCCACTGCAGGTCACCAGTTCGTCCATCAGCACCACTGGGCCCTCTGATATTTTGGACATCTCGATAAGTTTGGATATGCGGCAGTCACAGTACCACATGTTATCCTGGATGCCTAGAAACATCAAAGTTGTTTGGATTTTACAATGTACTTTTTATAGTATATCACTAGCTAATAATATTATATATAATAATAAAGTTTTTGCTATCAGGTTTTTTTAATCACTGTAAGCTAATAAAATCCCGAAAGCTAATAAAATAAAATCTAAATTTTTCCAAATAAGGTTCAGGCCATAAATCTTTATGGTGATTAGGAATTTGTTGTTATGTGATTCAGTTTAATTGTCTAAACCCTTTGTGGGTTTTTGGATTAAATATTTAAGCTAACTAGCTAGGTTTATTTAGTACATTATGTAAGAAAGCTATTAGCTAGCTATTTATTATTTTAAGTATATAGTTATTTATGTTTAGCTAACATGCTGAATAGCAGTCTATCACTGTCAAACCACTCAACTGTCACACACTGTCTAGCTTATTGATTAGTGTGTTAGCAAGGTTTACTAAACAGAACATGAATGTTTAATTATTTAAAAATCATTTTAATTTTATTACAACAGCTGTATAATACACATAAACCCTGTGGATGATTTGGACGTTTATGTTTGGATAAGCTCAGACCATCACTCACAAAAATTGTGCTATTTTGTAATTGCCCATTTTACATAATCTCACAAATCGCCTCACAAACAATCTAGCTAAATAAAATTACACTAAACCTGTGTTTGTCTGTTTGAGCAAGGCTAACCGGGACAATCATGGGAATCTCAACCTGACTAGAGCTTCTGGAACCTCATTTTGTCATCTGAACTCGACTGGAAGCTAAATGTTTAATATCCAAAAGTGTTTCCAAAACAAACAATAAAACGTCAGGTGTCGAACTTCAGCTGCGTGTCATTCATAACTCTGTCTGCAGCAGGGCCGCGAGGGTGTTGACTGTAAACACAAAATAAGTCATTTCCCTGATGTACAGGAACAACTGTATAGAGAACAGAACCAAGATGCCAGTGATGTATCCCATAATCCTTTAATCATTGTTCCTTATATAAAATACATACGTTTCAGTACTTTCAGTACCAGTGCTGCTGCAGAGTTCATCATTTCTGTGCTATACATAAAACTAATGATTCGTATTATTAGCATTAACCATATTTTACTCTTTAATCAATTTTTTGTAAATGCAGACACTAACAGGCTAGGTCTACAATGCCAATGTTTAGAATCGCTAGATGAAGCCTACAGATTAATGTAAACCAGGTTCGCATGGAGAAGCCGTATTAGCAGATTAAGCTGTACTTAAATGAGGTGAAGTACACACACTCGGAAGCTGGAGTGCCCAACATGCCAGATACGGTTACACCACTGATATACTGTGGACTGTGTTACTACTGTATAAGTCTTAAGTCAATGATTAGATGGTCAGATGGGTATGATTAGGGTTGGAGTGAAAGGTCTTCAGGGAGGTTGAGCTCCAGGAACACGACTGGGCACCACGACACTATATAATAAGTATAATCATCCATTTACCACATTTGGGTTCTTGAACTTATCCAGCAAACACTGATTCCTCTTCTTTCTACCTCTTCTTAGTTTTCCTTCCACACACACACACAAAAACCTAAAAGGTGTCCCACGGTAATTTTTAACATGACCAAACTTTTCTGGGAATGGAAGCCACTTCCTCCAGTTTCTCCTCCAATGGAAGTGCCCGGAACAGTTACAGAATCATTCCAGTTGACATCCGAACCGCAAAAATAGAAACTGTCTAATTTTATTAATGTTCTTGAAGGCATGATTGTCATTATATTTATTTACACTAACAGCACAAAACTGATGAGTACAGTACAATCGTAAACCAAATCTAATTATATCAGTATATTTTACCACTGTGACATATACAGTATATTATATATCAGTGTATAAGTGCTGAATATTAACCTCTTCTCACATAAAGTTTATTCTTTTGTCTGTTTTTTTCTTCAATCCTGTGACACACTCTACACAAGTGACAGGATTTACTTCCTTTAGGTATTAGTGAAAATCTCAAATGTGACCTCAACATCCTATTATCGTTATCCGACCTGCCCCGGGTGAGATATCTGAGCCACTGATAACTGACGTTCAAGCTTAAAGTGCGCAAATAAATCCTTTTAATAACCGCACTCAAAAGTTAAGAGTACAGATATAACAATCTTTTGAATTTTCCTCCTGAATGGTGCAGAAAACAAAAAACATCTGGAGTGTTGAATAAAAATATTGCTTAGATTTTTCCAGCTCAAGTGTCCAGTGTAGCCTCAGATTCCTCTTGTTGGATAACTGAAGTGAAGTCTTCGTCTAAGAAACTTTTTTTGCTCACCGCGGGTATAAATGGTGATTGTTTGTTACAGTGTGTCTTGTCAGGTTTCCTCGGACCCTCTCTCATCAATATGATGTTTCTACATGTGGTTCTGCTGCTCCCTGGGTGTTTCTGAACCACTCCGTGTGAACTTCCACAGTGAGTAATACGGGGTGGTGTAGGGAAAAAATTCAAATTCCTCCTTAAATTACTTTTACTATGTAAAGCTGCTTTGTGACAATGTCAATTATAAAAAGTGCTATACAAATAAAACTGAATTGAATTGAATTGAATTGAGCTCATGTTCCTCCACATTCTAAATATCTGAAGCAAATATTGCTGAAGAGCTTGTGTGGCTCACTGTACCTTCTAAACCTGCTGAGAAACTATAAACATCATCATCATCATCATCATCATCACTCACCCAGAACGATCTTCTGAGAGGAACTGCCGGTGGGACTCATTCCGGAAAAGGGGCTCCATATGTCCAAAAGATCCAAGGGCAAGGTATTTAACTTATTGCTGGAGATGTCCAGGTATGTGATGTTAACCAGATAAGCTGCAGCTTCTACAGGAACACTCGTTAATCGGTTGTTGTGCAGATCCAATGTCCTGAGATTGGGCATCTCTTTGAGCCCCTCCCAGGGGAACATGGAGATTTGATTTCCATCCAGACGGAGTTCATGCAGGATCTTCAGGTTGTAGAAGCTGCCAGGATCCACTGAGCTGATGGAGTTGTAGGTGAGCCACAGATACCGGAGCTCAGTGATGTAGTAAAATGCCTCGGTTCTTACTCGGCGTACGGCAGTTTTCTCCACACGCAGCTTCACCGTGTCCATGGGTACATTGACGGGGATCTCTGCCATGTCAGCGTCGTTGCACAGCACTGTCCTGTGATGGAGAGGATGCATTTTTTAAATACCGGGATAGCTATTCTGATTAACTGCTTCACATTTTAATAATATTATAATTATATCAAAACAATATTATCTACATTACATTATTATAATGAGTGCATTAACAGCTGCAGGCAAACACAAGATTTTGCTATGTTTGGCAAGTTAGATACTTAAGCTAACTGATTACCAAGAAAAGGGGACTTTTGTTTTGATATAATTTTATGTGATTTCAGATGAATTTAGAATTTTTGAAAATTAACTCTTTTTGGTGTAGTTCCTATACAATGTAGTATGCTTGTTTGTTTATTTAATTTATTTAATTTGTTTATTTATTTCACTCATGCTTGAGAGTTGGGACAAAACATGTCCTACCTTTTATCTAGAAAAGTCTAATTTATATGAAAAATCAAGAAATTCATTATGATTTACATACTTTCAAAGTTAGATCTAAAGGAACTGTGTATACCTATGCTATTTTTTGGGGGAAATTTTGTTTAAATTAATTGTCTGGGTTTATAAGGTCTATGTTATAGGTGGATTCAATTCGGCCACGTGACTAGGCGTTGCCCCTGGTTACAACAGCACACAGTTTACCATTCCAAAGGATTCAGGCTGAATAATTCTCTCTAATTGCTTTCATAGTCTTCCTCTCGCAGAGCAGAGATACCTTCAGAAAGTAGCTTTGTGTTAGGAAATTGACCCTTAAAACATGTATCACAAACGAGTGCAGACTGAACATCGAGCAGTCTGAAATGTTCTTGAAAACAATATCAGTACAATAACCGATGCACATTAACCGCTGAAAAGAAGCACATGCTAACAGTTGGGACTTTACTCATCATGGTCTCAACTCATTGCTTCTACCCAGCCAGACTAGCTAACAACACACACCTTCTCTCAGTCTGTGCTTTGCTTTCGATATAATTCTTTCTAATGAGCAGCTTTTCTCATTGATATGAACTAAATATTAGCTTCACATGTGAACTCACCGCTTATAATAAAATGGTCATTGCAAACACGGATCTTTACATCCAAATTTGTTCTGGAGATGTTGCTGATCCATTTAGCTCTCTTTTTTGGAAAGTTGTTCAGCATGCTTGCCCTGGCTTTTAATAATTGCTGGGACACCGAAAAAAAGAAACGCTTGTGTCTTTCCCTCTCCATGCTTTTGGAACAACATTTACAGCATTTAGCAGACGCTCTTATCCAATGCGACTTCCAGAAATGCTTTAAAGTCAGTATCAGTGAATATATTCTTATACTGGTTTGTCAGGACACAGACTAAGTGTACCATCAATCAAAACTCAGTGAATAGGTGTTGTGTGCAGAGTTTGTTTGTTTTTTTTGGTGTGTGTGTGTGTGTGTGTGTGTGTGTGTGTGTGTGTGTGTGTGCGTGTGAAACATAGTAGTAATCTAAGTACAGCCGAAAATGTAGGTTTTTAGCCGTTGTTTGAAGATACCCAGTGACTCAGCTGTCCGGACATTCAGAGGAAGTTCATTCCACCACCTTGGAGCCAGAACAGAGAAGAGCTTAAATGCATTTTTCCCCTGTCCCTTGATAGAAGGAGAGACCAGTCTAGCAGTACTAGAGGATCTGACAGAAGGCGGTGTGATTACAGCACATTTACTCTATGTTCTACATTCACAGACTCCACGATGCAACCAGTATGGTGCCGGCGCAGTGTTTTCTCATAGGTTTTCGTGTTATGACACGTATTACAGAAGACCCATTGTATTGGTCCTCAGCCAGAGGTCACAATGTTGATTAGCCCAAAAAACTCTAAAATTGTGATTGCATGTATATTACATTAAAAAGAAGTGTTATAAATATATAAAACAATGCATAAAGTGAACATCAAACAATATTTTCCATAAAAATCCCCCAATCAAAGTAGTGTTCTCAGTTTCTGTCAACTCTGTCAGATTTTTTTCATAAACCTTAATAAATCAGGCAATAGCATGGTCAGCTGTCTCCTTGACGACCTCTTTTCATCTCCCTAGCTGTGATGAATGCAACACTAGCACACATACTCTGGCAAGTTTTAAACTTTTTAATATTTTAGACAAACAGTGTCAATATTTCTAAGGTCACAGCTGGGCCATGTCAACTCTGTCTCTCCATTATGATAATTTTTTTTTAACCATAGTAGAGGGAATTTATGCATTTTAGAGAGTTTATTTAGATAGCTAGCAACTAAGCAAAAACCATCTAACTGCACTGTACAATACATGGTTTGGGGGGGAAATTCTTGCCCTTATGTCAACTCCGTCAGGCATCTACTTCGTGATGTTCCAAGTTTGATGGTGTTGACGTGTAAGCTGACAAATCCACCTTTAATCTCTTAATGTGCTAATATAATATTAGTTGTAAACTTAGTAAAGTATCAAAATGTTATTTCAGGGTTTTATTTGCTCATAAATGTACACATATATCATGAATTACATTATTCACCTATATTGTATAACCTACACTTCTAACTTGTAGAGAACGGGCAGGCTTTAGTCTGCTTATTATTGTGTCACTTTACCTGCATTTATATATTTAATAAAAAAGCTAGTATGTAGATAAATTTTAAATGTAAAAATGAAAATCTGATTCCATAGTCTTATTCTAATACATGTTTCATTATTTCAGTTTATACTGTAGGAACCCCCCAGATAGACATGGAGGAGAGGAGAGGAAGAGTAGAGGAGGATGAGGAGGGGAGAGTAAAACAGGAGATGAGTTGGATGACAAAGAGGAGAGGATGAAATGGTGGTAGAAAGGTCGATAAAGACAGGGTAGAGGAGGGCAAGAAAAGGGGTAGAAGGGCCTGTGTTCTCGCTCATTATTTTGAAAGTTGGAAATTTGGTTGGTAATTTTGCAGTATGTTCATTATATTTTATTGTTCAGTGTAAGACAAGAAGCAGTTAATTCTTCATCTTTTGTGTTTTATAGTCTACTATGACTTTTTAATTATGCCTTCATGTGCAGCGTTAAACTGTACTAACAGAAAGAAACCAGGATGCAGGAAATCGTTCTGTGTGTAAGTAGTGTTTTAAGTATCTTTGTAGAATTTATACACACGTGTACTTATGTTTATTATTTTGTGACTGTGTTAATATAAAAAGTTTAGACTGTGATTAATATGACTGTGATATTTAGATACTATTATTTTAAACTATCTGGATATGGAAACAAATGTACATGTATCATATACAGTATGTGCAATTAAGTGTAAAAATGTAGTACATGTACAACAATTCTACATCAGATACTGAAAGTTTATGCATACAAACCATAATTATAACTTTCTTACTAAATTACATTAGTAAATTTTCTGTAGAACTATTAAATAGATAGAATTTATTTGCATGTATTATATTTGTGACCTGAATTATATAGAAATGTTGTGTGTGTGTGTATATATATGTAAACATATATTCCATATTTCCAAAGTTCTTTGTAGGCCTCCTTTATAGAGAGGAATAATGTTATATTTGTGAATATTCTATATTATCTTAAAAACTAAATACAGTAATTATTTGATTGATATGTATATTATATGAATATATTAACCATTCTTTGTACTTAGTTTTGCAAAATTTTAATTCAAGGCACTAAATAAATTGATATATATTTAACTTAAACTGGTTTTATTTTTTTTTTTATTAATGTAGGCTTAAACTATATTAGATTTTTCTTTGGTAATATAGGCTTAAACTATGTTAGACGTGTTGTGGTTAGAAATAGCTTTGCTATACATGTAACATTTTGTCCCTCACTATGTGTGTGTGTGTGTGTGTGTGTGTGTATATATATATATATAGGCCTAAGTCTCTATTATAATGGATTATTTATTATTTATATAATAATAATTTCTCATTAGAAGCAAGCCAGAAAAATATTATTTAATTTAATTATCAAGTATTTATAAAAAGATCCATCTTTACCACTTTTCTTAGTATCATGCTTATGGAGCGGTGCACATAATAGACATGGCTGTAATGTTTCAGGACTAGTAATATGGCGGTCAGCCTGGGTCAGCTGGCTTCACTTCTGAGCGGTCTGATAGGCTGAGTGCTTAATCCAGTTATTTTTAGATCAGTGTTTCCAACCTACTTTTCTTCCATTCAACTCTGTAGCCACCAGGCTTGTTTATGTTATTTATTTTTATAAAATGTTAAATATTTAGTAATATATGATGTGTGTATTTCTTTTCTCACAATATCATAACATTTCTGTAAAAACTGTGTGTGTGTGTGTGTGTATTGAATATATATATATATATATATATATATATTGTATGTGGGAAAAAATAACAGTACTACAGTTTCATCCCGACAAGCCTG
>JAOUQZ010000001.1:22976826-22987787 GCA_028564935.1 Neosilurus hyrtlii
ACACACACACACACACACACACACACACACACACACACACACACACACACACCTAGGGGCAATTTGGAACAGTCAATCAGCCTATTGTGCATGTTTCTGGGTTGTGGGAGGAAACCAGACTACCCAGTGGAAGTCCACACAAGCATGAGGAGAACATTCATGCTCCACACAGAAAAGCACTCTCCAATTTGTACATTTCTTTACATTTGTAAATAATTAGTACATTTTTTTATTTTACTATTACATTTTGAGTCAGTTAGTGTATTGAATGCATATTAATAATAATACTAATTATAATTCTTGTGAATATTATTAATACAAAAAGGAAATGATGGCCTGGAAGTAGGTCAGGGGTTGAAGCTCCACTATCACTGGGTTGTCACTGCTGTCCCCCAGTGCAGCTAACTGGCTTATCAAATGCCGGCCATGTCTCTCACTGTCTGTGGTGAGAGTCATGTACAAGATCCACTGGTGTCTTTTGTGAAGAGTAGGCTGCATTGCCGTCAGCGTGTTTCTGCACTGTGATGGCCTGGTGACCTGTCCAGGGTGTACTCTGCCCTTGCCCAGAGACGGCTGAGATGGGCACCAGCCTCCCCGTGATTAGGATTAAGCGGTTCAGAAAATGAATGAATGAATGAATGATGATCAATACATACACATGGTCATGAAATCTCCTCTACATGCGCTGATTGACGGCAGAGGTGGTTGCTATGGCAATGCTCTTTGTGATGCTGTGCTGCCGAGTTAAACTGTCCTTTAATGATTACTTTCTCACTTTGTTTAATTAATTTTTTATAACAGGTTTATTATGCAACCGTGCTGAAAATGTGCTGATGGTCTGCGAGCGCGGCGTGTGAATGACAAGATGACAGAACATCTTTGCCAAGTCGCACCTTCCCAAGCGTAGTTCTGTTCCCCCGCGCTTTGTGGATGCTGTTTCCATGACAACACATCCCGGGTGCTATTTTATCTCCATCTCCTCTGTTCTCAATTGTGTCTTTCTCACAGACGCCTGAAAAAAAATTACGGACTTGTAAGTGCTTAGGTATTTACAGATGTTTAGAATGAATGTAAACCTTAATTTTATAAGCAGATTTATTCACTGTGTAAACAAAAACAACCTGAACATCACGACCGGTGCTGAGTTTCTTATGCTTATAAAGCTGCTGATGCCTAAAAATTCAATTTATTATAAAAATTCAGAGCAGCTTCAAAAAACACCTGACACTGGGTATTTACAGTACATTTAATTACATATCAAAAGTTCACACACCCCTGTTACAACACCAGGTCCTTGGGAAAATGACACCAAAATAAATTATTTAAAAAGGTTAGATGTTGCCTGTAATTTGTACAATTTACCTAAAAAACAAAACAAAACAAAAAACAAACAAACAAGCAAAAAAAAAAACCAACTGACAAAAGCCTGGTGGCATAAATATGTGCACCCTTAAACTAATAGTGGAACTTCTGAGCGTAACAATACAGACATGGAACATCACTTGGATGCCTATCCTGTGGCCGTGCCACCAAAGGAACCCCAATAAGGCTGCCATGTCACCTATTAAAAAAACAGACAGATTTATTATTAATAATAAAAGGGAAACCCAAAAAATAGAGGCTCCACTCAGGTCCACCACTCAGACTTGCACAGAGTAAACACATACAATTTAATTCAGGTAGGCAGAAAAACTATCACAGGGAAAAACAGCACCAAACAAGAACGAGAACACGGAACATCAACTCAATAAAGAGATAATTAAGACAGGTGAAACAAATGAAGGCGGAAATCAGTGAGTGAAAGGCAGTGAAAAGAAAACTCAGTGTTAACCTTTCCTTCTTTTGCTTCAGAACATTGTTGGGAAACACAGGGGAGATTCATTCATTCATTTTCTGAACTGCTTAATGCTAATTAAGGTCACAGGGAGGCTGGCACCCATCTCAGCCGACACTGGAGGAGGGCAGAGTACACACTGGACATCACAGGGCAGAAACACGCTGAAGGCAACCTAATGGCCTACTCTTTATGAGCGACAGCAATAGTTATTTTACATGACTCTCACTACAGACAGTGAGAGACAGGGCCAGCCTTTAATAACCCAGTTAGCTGCACTCAGACTCGGTGATACTGGGGCTTGAACCCCTGACCTTCGGATCAGTAAGTCAGCACCCTACCAAGCCACCAGTGCCACATAGGATTTATTTATTTATTTGTTTGTTTGATTGATTGTTTGTTTGTTTATTTCCTCCAGGGCTACAGATTTTGACTATAAAAGTATCCGTTCTACTCTTACAATGTCAACCTCGAACACCTATTAATGGAGATATCTAGCAGGAGCTCAGGAAGAGTTCAAATCTATTATTATGTTGCAGTGCCATCAATTTTAATGACATAATTCAGTCTGGATTGAAGATTATCAGCATGTTACATCTTGACTCAGTGATCTTTGCCCACTCTTCCTTAAAAATGCTGGATTCAGGTCAGCGCTCTGGCTGTGCCGTTCCAAAACTTTCATGTTCTTCTGGTGAAGCCATAACTTTGCTGATTTGCTGTGTTTTGGGTTGTTGTCGCCCTGAAAAGAGAAACTCCTCTTCATCTTCAGCTTTTGAGCAGAAGGTGTTTCTTTTTTTTCTTTTTTCTTTTTTTTAAGATTAGCTGGTATTTGGAACTGTTCCTTATTCCCTCACCTTGGATGAAGCCCCAGTTCCAACTAAAGCAAAACAGCCCCAAAGCATCAGTATGTAGGTAATAGCAAAAAAAAAAAGAAAAAAGAAAAAAAAAAGAAAAGTGTGTGTGTGTGTGTTTGTTTGCCTGGGTGTGTGTGTGTGTGTGTGTGTGTATGTGTGTGTGTGAGAGAGAGAGAGAGAGAGAGAGAGAGAGAGAGAGATGAAGTGTAGCATGTGGTGACGTCCCCTCTGTAGTGTTAATAAATATCACACTCGCATTCCTCCCTGTGCTCCTGTAAGATTATCCTCACTTCCTGTTTTCTGTTAATTACAGGATATTGATGTCATGTCACTCATCTCCCACCAGAACTGAAGATAATTACAGATAAATAAACACTCTGCATGAAAAGAAAACAAATTAGAAAGGAATTAAATAGATGGAAATAAATAAACAGTTCACGCCACTGACACCACTTCGTTCCAGCGCATGGACTCACGTTAACATGATATTTATCTTTAGCATTTTCATTGCTATAAAAATCATTCTGAGCTTATCTTTATCTTGTGCTTCCTAGTCAGGGTTAATGGCACGCAGATCGTAGGTCCCAGAGGTAGCGTTATTGTGGAAAAGGGATTTATATCTAGCTAGGAAGTAGGATATAAACAAGCGTGAAATTAGATCTGAAATTGCGTTCTATGATTTAATTATGTATAACAGTGCTGTGTATGTGTTGCAACAGAAGCTTAACAACGCAATGTGAAATGTAAAACCCAAATAAAATTAATTTCTGGCTTATGAGGATTAGCTTCTTGCTTATACTGCATTGACTGTTTCAGTTTTTTTAATATTCTTTTTCATGATTTTTATGCCCTGTGTAAATCACTCTTCCATTCCTAAAAATCCTAATCTTCAAAAAATACAGTTAGAATGAATTAGCGCGATGCTAGCTTTCATTTACTGCTTATACAGTCTGGTACATGACTAGCACGGCGGTGTGACCACATTACACTCTCACTCTTTCTTCTTCGCTTTTTCTTTAACCAGCAACACATTATTTTTGCATGAAGCATTTTATTAACATATCCATTCACTGCCAGCAAAATGGGAGATGAAACGAAGGCAGCAAAGTGTCAGAAGGCAGGCGGGTGGTTGTGCAAAACCGAGCCATGTGCAGTGTGTGAGAAACATGGCTGCCATGCTGGGAAGTCCCAGGACAGCGAGAGCGGTGATTAAAGCGAGAGCCGAGCCACATCGGGAGAACAGCGGGACTGACCTGAATACACCAAAGCACATTGCAGCTAACATCAGAGAAACCTCCTTATAAAACAGAGATAAGAAGGGAACAAAAGCAAAATAACCAATTTATTAAAAAAGAAACATGGGTAAAACTGGCCCATTAAAGAAGCTGTGAAGTTTTAAACCCCGCCTGCTGTTTACAGATAAAACCTCACTCAGGATGTATTTAAGACTTCCTGCTTTAAATTCTGTAAAGTTTTTTTTTCATGTAATCATTCCATTAAAATTATTTTCTTCTGTTTACCTCATGCGCTTGTTTTTCTTGGTAATGTAGTTAAAATTTTGTATATAATTTTTAACACTGAATAGATTCAAATCACGCAGTGTTATTAGTCACGTTTTTATTCAGAAAGAATTCCAAAAATTAAACAAGTCAGCACACATTCAATTACAAAGGAAAGAAAGGTTCTGGGAAAAAACAAACAAACAAACAAAAAAACCCCACATTATTTTTATAATGAGGAAAATTAAAAATGATTGAAAAGGAACAGTTATTTAAAATCCAAGGGTTTATAAGAATAACAAAAACATTAATAATTGAACAAATGTGCTAATATTTGTCACGTTCCTAAAGATTGCGTTCTTACTGTAAATTAATACATATAATTATTTAATCTGATATAAACCGTAGTTTACAGATTATTATTATTATTATTAGGATAAATCAAATCTTAAATCAGGCCTACCGTAAATGTTTTTTTTGTTATTTAATGTAAACATGTATAATTTGTAAACATAAAATTTTAGGGATAAAACAATGTAATCCAATTCAGTCCAAAGCCCCACCTTTTTTTGGTCCTCTTACAGTTGCTACTCAGTATGACCCCATTTCTTCTTCAAAATATCTTTCTAGCCAATCAGATCACAGTTCACACCCCTAATGCTACTCCAACCAATCACAACACAGTTGCCATCCTTTATGCCACTACTACAGTTAGACTGCACTTCAACCAATCAAACCACAAGTCACGCTCCCTATGCTTTCGCAACCAATCACATTACAGTTGTCACTCCAGATGCAACCGTTAAACTGTAATTCCCAGCATAATGAATAGGACCACAGTTCCCACCCCAAATATCACTCTAACCAAACAGATCATAGGCCCCGCTTAAAGGCCAAAGAAGCCCACCAGAATTCAGTTTTGACCTGCTGTTACCCATTCCCCATTTGTACTCTAACTGTAGACTCGTATTCCCAGCCCAAAATTCCACTATAACCAATCGAACCACAGTCCATTCCCAGGCACAGTTCCACCCATTCACTCCAATCAATCAGAACACAGTTTCCACCCCTAGTTTTACTGTAACTAATCAGAACACAGTTCCCACCCACAATGCCACTGTAACAATCAGATCACTGTTCCCTCCCGCAATGCCATGGTAACCAATACAAATTCAGTTACCACATAACGCAACAATTCAATCTTCCTTATTTTTCCCCATCATGCTTTTAACTGTTTGTTAAAGCGATTTATTGTTGTACATTTTATTTTCACCCCTAGTAAAGAGCCACTCTAGCTTTATAACCTTTTCTGATTGGACCCAGGTGTGGGCGGGGCTTAGGATTGTTCAGGTGGTATAAACAATTCTGGAATGAAATGAATGAAATTAAATTAGTTAAATCTGTTGTAATATGAAATCACTTTGTAGGCCATTGAACAGTACAGAGTTACAGAAAGGTAGAGAATGTAGTGACTACATTCAAAACGAGGACAGATTATATTCCGACTATATTCAGGAATAAATTTGACACACTCACTTATTTGGCATTTGAAACAGATGAGCGTGTTGATGTGTAATACATCTACTGAATTCACAGCAAAACATTAGGCAATAATACATTAAAGTACTGAGTTTTTTCTTTTTCTGCATTCATATTGTAAATATAATTTTTTTTCAGAACTTTTTGAAACATATAACATAAAAGAAGTGCTACCCTGATTATTCATGAAAATACGAAAAACATGAAATGAAGAGTAATATTTAGAGCAACATAAACATACCTGCGGCATCACTAACAAAACCGATTGCAAAAGGTCAAGCATTGCTAGATATCGCCATAGAAACACCGAAATGTTAATATTATAACACTAATAAATTACGTAAGCAGTCAATTCGGCAATTTTTAAAAATTGTGAAACTAAAAGCTGAGCTTGAAAAGTACACAGATTAAGATGTACAAGTTGTTATACACGCAACCGGTATGTAAGCAGATCTGTTTAAAAGCATTTTTATGTGAAAATACATAGAAAATGTTTTTTTATTCTTAATTTTATTTTATTATTTTATTATTAAAAGTACACCATGTGCTTAAGCCAACATGAACGACAAACTAGGCATGTGCCGATATTCAGACTTTTAATTCACATCATAGCGTTTTATCACGGGTTATAATATCACAATATATAAAATGTATAAAAATTATTTCTAAAGAATTGTATTTTATTAAAACTGCCGAGAAAGGCTTCCTATTCAGGGAATGTAACAGAACTGTGACGGTATTGTGCGTCGTACAGATGATTATCGGCACATGCCTTGATGAAACACACTGATGCTCGTCATTTGTGACCAGTGGACGTGACCTCATCACCTCTTTCGGTGGGGTTTTTAAGGGCAGAGATGTCACTGTGGTAGGTGTACGTGTGGCACAAATGTCTTTTCACTATTAAAACACGGCCGTTGTCTCTTATCCAGGGTATAAAGAGGGAGAGAGAGAGAGAGAAAGAGAGAGAAAGAGAGAGATAGAGAGAGAAATGCACATAGACCAAAGAAGGGAGAAAAAGGAGGAATAAACCATTTTAAGGCACTCGACAGGGGGGATTTCCCTCACGAAAGGTCAGTTAAGCTGACGTTCATTCCAACATCGGGCCCTACATAGGGCACAGGGTGGACGCCTTTAGGAAACTCGGGACTCATGACACGGCCGTTCTCTCCTGTGCTCCCGGTGACAGACAACCTCGCCTTGTTCCTCATCGCATCCGAAAAGGTCACCTGGAAAACACACACACACACACACACACACACACACACACATACACACACACACACACACACACACACACACACAATTGTGAGAAACTCTAAACTCAGACTGATAGAATCTTCTCATGGAGACTAGAGGTGGAACGATACGACTCACACATCATAAGCACATCATCATTTTGGATAATATTCTTATTTTCACTGTTATGGACTATTTGTTATTATATAAAAATCTTATTAATCCTCTTAGGGTCGCTGAGGGTTGTTGCCTATCTCATTTGACTCTGGGCGAGGGCGGGGTACACCCTGAACAGCTCGCCAGATCAACATACAGAAATGGTGTTTCTGTGTGGTTTTCATGTTCTCCCCGTGCTTGTGTGGGTTTCCTCCGGGTATACAAGTTTCCTCCCACAGTCTAAAGCCATGCGCATTAGGCTTATTGGGTGTTCCGAACTGCCCTTTGGTGTGAGGGTGAGTGTCAATGGTTGTGTGTGTTGTTCCTGCAATTGACTGATGAGCTGTTTAGGATGTACCCCACCATCGCCCAGAGTCAGCTGAGATGGACTCCATCATCCCAGTTTCCCTAACAGGATTAAGTTGCACGCCAAATAAATAAATAAATAATTACCTTAGGCTATGCAGAAAAATAATTGGTTCTAAGGCATGTATGTAACTAAAATAACTGTATAATATTTATTATTTTCTTTTAAATCGTTACACCCCTAGTAGTGAAGTTGATGTAAACCAGATACAGTATGAAGGAGAAGAACATTCAAAATGGAGACGTATAAAAATAAAACATCATCACTGACATTACGGTAAACACACACCGTTAATCACATTACTTACACTCACAGGCATTATAGTAACCCTGTGTCACACTAGCTAGTCACATGTCCTTGTCGTGTGTGTGTGTGTGTGTGTGTGTGTGTGTGTGTGTGTGTGTGTATGCATGAGAGAAAGAGAGATAGTGTGTGTGTGTGAAAGAGAGAGAGTGCATGTGTGTGTGTGTGTGTGTGTGTGTGTGTGTGTGTGTGTGTGTATGTGTGTGTGCATGTGTGTGCATGAGAGACAGTGTGTTTGTGTAAGAGAGAAAGTGTGCGTGTATGAAAAAGGGTGTGTGTGTGTTTGTGTGTGTGTGTGTGTGTGTGTGTGTTTGTGTCGTTTGTATTTTGCCTCGTGTAGGCGTGGCTCTCTCACCAATTTTTAGCTCCAAACAGTAATAGAGACACAGTAGCTAGCGTACGTATGGTTTCTTAAGCTAACGAGATAGAGACAAATCCAAAAAGTACCAATTTTCGTGAAAAGTACACAAAGCTAAATCTATTAGTTACCTGCAAATACACCAGCAATCTCTAGTGCCGCCTACCAAACTTTATTTTCACTATAATGTCTGCATTTAACATAACCAGGAGGTCATAGACGACAGAAAGAGATGAAGCCACAGTGATTTATTTAATATTTTTTTTTTTACAGGAACTATTCATGACTCTGTGCTAGACGCATAAGTTCTTCTACCTTCTTCCAACAATCACAGATCATTGGAGGAGTTGGAAAACTGGGCACTCTGTAGGCAGCGCTGCAATAGCTCAGTTAGCAACGGAATCAGGAGCAGTTCTTCTGGTCTCAGATATCTCAGATTTGTTGCTTTTGACACTGGATCACTTCATGGGTACAGCAACAACATGACGAAGTCAAACAGGGATACCAACGCGCCATGCTGTACTGGGGCTGTCGCTCTGCCTACAAAGTGTCCGGATTACCGACTCCTTCAATGTCCTCAGGTGTGTTGTGCTTGCTTTGTGCAGGTGAACATCATTATACTCAAGGTTTGGTAGTTTGGAGAGGAGTCACATGTGTGTGTGTGTGTCTGTGTGTCTGTGTGTGTGTGTCAGGTAGTCAGGGGTGCACATACTTTTGGCCATACATACTTAGAAAATGCCCATGGCTTTGTCGCTCGCTAGTGTGAAAACAGGGTAATGATGATGATGATGATGATGATGATGATGATGTTAAGGAGCAACTGAACAGTCGTAAACAAAACCAAATGAAAGATGGAGGAAGGAAAGTGTTTAATGTTTCACTCATTACGCGTGACGTAATGAGGCTCGGGAGGGAAAAAATACGACATTACTGCACTACATACGATCCACCTTTGTCCAAAATCTCCTCATTCATTAGCACAATGAGGGGAAGTGGGGTAGATGGAAAGCGTGCACTGGGGGAGGGGGGAGAAATATAGCACAGGTTCGACGGCCGCGTATCCTACCCCCTTAAATTTTTACACTTTCGATCCCATATACGTTGTACCCTTCCTTATAAGTGGCAAAATTCTGAGAATTCTGCGAGGAAGTGGGATTAATATTCTGTGCACTCTTTGCCACCTTCATGCGCTTAGCCTCAGCGCGCGACTTGTAACAGAACTCGACCAGAGCCACCAGCATGGCCAGGCCCAAACCGCCCACCAGGATGTAGAACACACCGGCCACATTGCTCAGGCTGAGCGCACTCGTCTTTTCCTGAAAGAACGTACACAAAACATGTGTAAGGATTCAGAATGGGTGACGCTAACACTCACAATACACAACAACCGATAAATACAACAATACAAAACACAATTAAAAGTAGAATAACTGTAGAGGCTGGAGAAGGATAAATCTGGGGTTGCTAAGAGACAGGATGTTTCAGATGAACATTCGAGTAAGAATAGAGGTTTAATATACACATATATACAAATGGTATTAAAATTAAGGCTGGATAACAATAGATTCCCCATTTAACTATGAGTTCACATGTGTATGATGGCTGTCTCACGTATCCCGAGTCCATTTGGTGCGTCTGTTACACATATCCTAAAAACCGCAAGTTGTCTGGAAGATGCAATACACAGATGACCAGTAGAGGTAGTGTAGGACATTACAGTACAGGGATGTGACAAGACAGGATCAGTGCTTAGTATGTCCTATATGGTTCTCTATAAGTTCTCTGGTGTGCCCTCTAGTGAAATCCTCCAGTAACACATGCAGTACATAGGCAATTAAATACATAACCATTATGTTCACAACATTGCCAGTTGTGAAAGTGAAGGTTTCACTACATCATTGCCCATAATCTTAACTTAATCTGTTAAACTTTTATCATAATTTTTAGAATTATTACAGAATTAATCCAAATAACTGCATGCTTGTTTGTAGGTGTATCACATCTGCCCACATTCTGACCTTGTTCGTCTTCCATAATCCTTATTTAAGCCTCAATTTGTATATTTAAATTAATTAATTTCTTACATAGCCAGTTTTCTGTTCTTGTTTCTTGTTTTCATGATACATAAGAGTACTCATAGAGTGTAAACCTCCACCAAACCCAGGAATCCCCATATATACCAACATATTAAAAAACATTACCCCTCTTTCAATCGCCACCTTATCATGGTGGAGGGGCCCCTGGGAGCTATGTGTTTGGGGGCATTATGCCCCTGGTAGAGTCACCCAAGGCAAACAGGTTCTAGGGGAGGGTCCAGACTAAGCACGGTTCAGAAGACCTCTATGAGCATAATTTTAAGGACACAGTTTCCCTTGCCTTGTTGCGGGTTCCTGCGGTCCCCCCCTGGAGCCAGGCCTGGGGGAGGGGCTGAAAGGTGAGCACCTGGTGGTCGGGCTTCTGCCCATGAAGCTTGGCCGGGCCCAGCCCAAAGAGGAGACATGGGTCCACCCTCCCATGGACCAACGTCCTGTGGGAGGGACAATAGGGGTGGGGTGCAAGGTGAGCCAGGTGGCAGTCGAAGGCATGGGTTCTGCCGGACCGATCCTCAGTTACCGACTCTGGCTTTCGGGACATGGAATGTCACCTCTTTGGCGGGGAAGGAGCCTGAGCTGATGTGTGAGGTTGAGAGATACCGACTAGATATAGTTGGACTCACCTCAACACATAGCTTGGGTTCTGGAACCACCCTTCTCGAGAGGGGCTGGACCTTGTTTTATTCTGGAGTTGCTCATGGGAAGAGGCGGCGAGCTGG
>JAOUQZ010000001.1:22987887-22990387 GCA_028564935.1 Neosilurus hyrtlii
TGTTCAAACATAAGGTTGTCCATAAGTGCACTTGGCACCAGGACACCCTAGTCCACAGATCCATGATCAACTTTGTAGTTGTGTCATCGGACTTGCAGCCGCATGTTCTGCAAGAGAGGAGCTGAGTTGTCAACTGATCACCACCTGGTGGTGAGCTGGGTCAGATAGTTGGGGAGGCTGCCATCCAGACCTGGGAGATCTGGGTGATAGTTCCCCTTTTTTAAAAAGGGAACCAGAGGGTGTGTTCCAACTATCGTGGAATCACACTCCTCCTTTTGACACCTGTTCTGTTAAAATTTTTATGGATAGAATTTCTAGACGCAGCCAAGGTGTTGAGGGGTTCTGGTTTGGTGGCCATAGGATTTCATATCTGTGTTGTCCTTTATGGCTCCATCAAGCCGGAACCTTCAGCTCTCATTGGAGCAATTCGCAGCTGAGTGTGACGCGACTGGGATGAGAATCAGCACCTCCAAGTCCGAGGCCATGGTTCTCAGCCGGAAAAGGGTGAAATGCACCTTCCGGGTCTGGAATGAGGTCCTGCCCCAAGTGGAGGAGTTCAAGCATCTCAGGGTCTTGTTCATGAGTCACAGAAGGATGAGGTGGGAGATTAACAGGCGAATTGGTACAGCCTCTGTTGTAAAGCGGCGCTTGTACTGGTCTGTTGTGGTGAAGAGGGAGCTGAGCCAGAAGGCAAAGCTTTTAATTTACCAGTCGATTTATGTTCCTACCCTCACCTATGGACACAAGCTTTGTGTAGTGACCGAAAAAACAAGATCGCGAATACGAGCAGCTGAAATGAGCTTCCTTCGCAGGGTGGTGGGGTCTCTAAGGGTCTAAGGGGTATCTCCCTTAGATAGGGTGAGAAGTTCTGTCCTCTGGGAGGAGCTCGAAGTAGAACCGCTGCTCCTTCGCATTGAGAGGAGCCATTTGAGTTGGCTCGGGCATCTTATTAAAATGCCTCCTGAATGCCTCCCTGGTGTGGTGTTTCGGGCATGTCCAACCTGGAAGAGACCTCAGGGCCAACCCAAAACACACTGGAGGGACTATATCTCTCAGCTGATCTGGGAACGCCTTGGCGGAAGAGCTGGAGGAAGTAGCTGGGGAGAGGGACGTCTGGACCTCAATGCTTAGGCTGCTTCCCCCGTGACCCGACCCAGGAACATGCAGAAGAAGATGAATGACTCAATGAATGTATTAAAAAACATCCTATTTCACAATGTTAAAGAATCTTTTGAAAATTCCAGGACTCAGAATTTGATCCAGATCGTACTAAAAATCTAATGGAAATTTCTTTATCCATAGCTCCGACTCCAGAAGAAATTTCATGAAGATAACCATCTGCATAATAAACCTCAGGTAGAACATAACATCCTTGGTGAAGGTAATTAATGTATCTTTCTTATGCCGCCTGTTATGCCTGATTATGGTTACAATTGACAGAAGGTCATACTTTTTCTAAAAATATTTTACATAGAACCCTTTCAGAAAAGGAAGGCCCCTGTTATAGAGGTCTATGGTAAAATTTTGATACCCCATTTCCAACTTGGCTGTTTAAGGGCCAGTTTGGAGTCAGGGGCAGGATTATCATGACTAACATTTAGATTATTCATGAACAACATTTCAAATTTAACATACAAAACAAAAACCAACATTGTTTCTGGTTATGCTGAAACTATTGCTGGGAAAGCGGAGATGTGTGCAGGAACCTATACAGTGATGTGATGACGCAGTTCTATGGTGGCCTTCTAGCCTGTAGAAAAGCAACTCAGAATCAATGCCAGCATCAACCCAGAACTAACACCTAGCTCATGTTGGTGGAAAAGGGATGCTAACCTGTTAAAGATGCTAAACTGTTTATCACCGCTACAGCACACAGAAAGTTAACTGTAAATATCAACATACTGAATGAAAATGTATTTTTATATACATTCAGCTTAAACATGATACACTTTAACAACTGAAAAAGCATATCATCATGTAAAGCGGATCAAGGATGTCCATCTGAAACGTTCTGTTTCCTAGAAATCTCTCCAGCCTCCACATTTATTACATCCACACTCTCAACGTGTCAGCGTGTGGATGCATTGATGCGTATGTATGCTTATAAATGTCATCTTGGCTTCTACGCGGATACAGATGCACAGTTCGGGATGAATTCTGAAACAATGAACTTCACATATTCTGAAGTGATGACGTAGATGAAGCTCCGTATCGGCTCCAGAATGAGGTACGATTTACTGAAGCCTTTGATGTCTGCGTGCCAAATCACGTGACTTTAAATGCAAATCATGCTGATGTGCTACTGGTTTGTCCTGCGTTTAAAAAGCAAAAGGCTCGAGTAAATTATCATCAATGTACACGAATGTAGCAGAGGCTGATGCAGTACACGGAGCCGTGGGATGATTGTTATGAGTTCTTATTAATTAACTCTACAGGACCATATAAAGGGATGCACAAGACAGGCAATGGAAATCAACAGGCTGATGCTTATAGTATATGT
>JAOUQZ010000001.1:22995387-22998921 GCA_028564935.1 Neosilurus hyrtlii
TTCATGGTGGACTCCAAGAGGTAGGCGTATTTCCCTTTTGACTTGCGCACTCGCATCACTCCCTCCGCCGTGGTTTTTACGAAGACGGACGGCTCGGCACTGCGCATGTACGCCCACATCTTCTCAAAGAGAGCAATTTTGGAACGCTGGGCAGAAAAAAAGACAGATGAAGAACATTGTGCTCCTATTTTAGAAAAGCATCTTAAAGTCCAGTAAAAGCAGTACTTCATCTTTTTCTTTAATATTAAAGAGAATAATAAAGAAGACATTTTATGAATTACATACATACTGTAGCTAAAAATCACATCTATTTTTTTATATGAAAATTTACAAGTTTTGACTACAACTCCCAGAATACTACACAGACTAAAAACATGGCTGCCATCAACTACTAGACCCAATATACACGTCCTGATTTTCAAATCTGTCTCATTTCTGAGGCTCCTTCAAAAGCGACTTGAGACTCAGAAACTTTATTTTCTGAAGCCATGAAGGTGATGACAGGTGGATCGTTCATGTCCGAATCTATCCCAGGATTCACTGAACATTAAAGCGCCCACACTCCTATACACAGGTACAAGGTGAGACATTTCATAATGCGCACCTGCTATATTGTTCTATCGTGTGTTCATCAAATGCCAGAAGGGAATCTTCTCTAGCCTCTGAAGGCCCTTTGTGGCTCTTACCATGAAAAACTCTTTGGTGGAGCCGGAGTCGAGCGTCCCGTAAGCAATTTCAGTCTGTTTGGCCAGGTCCTCAGCGCTTTCAATGGGTGACACCATCCTCTCCACAGTGAGGAACGCAGCCAGGTTGGCTGTGTACGAGGAGATGATGATCAGAGTGAAGAACCACCACACGCCTCCCACGATACGGCCCGAGAGAGACCTGAGAGATGATTTACATCCTGTTAGCAATTCTTCCGGTCATCATGTTGACTGCTTGAGCCTCGAGCGACACTGACATTACCGACTTTCACTTAAACACATCTGGAATAGTCCGTTCTGATTGGTTGATTGATTAGTTGGTTGATTAGTTGGTTGACTGGATGAATTGTTAGTTGACTGATTAGTTCATTGATTGGTGGGTTGATTATTTTATTAATTGCTTACCTGATTGATTGATTACTATGATTGATTGATTACTATGATTGATTGGTTTATAATTATGATTGGTTGATTGAAAGATGAATTTATTAATATTATTGATTTAATAACATGATTGATTGATTGATTGATTTAAAAATAAGGTTGGTTGATTAATGGATTGATTTGTTAATATGATTGATTTAATAACATGATTGATTATTAGGATTTATTTATCAGTATGATTGGTTGACTGATTGATTGATTTAATAATATGATTGATTGACTATTATAACTGATTGATTGAATAATTTATCATATTCTGTTTATCTGTACATCCTCACCCATTCTTCTGTTCTGTTCAGATCAGGATCAGTTCAGAGCAATGCATTCTGGGTATTGTGCATGTAAATTCTGCCATCTTGATCCCTGATCTCTTTTCCTTTTTATCAGATGTTAATTTATTTAAATCGATTCAGGACAAAATGAAATGTTGTAAAGACAGATGTGTAGAATCTGACTTTGAAAAGATGACGAAGCTTTTAATGAAATAATTTTAAATAATAATCATTATGAGTGTGTGTGTGGTGGGGGGGGGGTATAATGCTCTTGTATAACTTTTCCATTACAAAAGAAAAACTTGTGTAACTTTTAATAACTGCTCCAGATAATTTTATTATAAATGCTGTATGAATAATGAACGACTGTGTGGTATTAAAGTGCTTCGGGTTCGTTCTGTAACTCTGTACTGTTTGTAATTCAAGTGTAGAATCAAGTAAATTTGAAGCAGCCAATTAGCCTAATGTGCATATTTTTGGATTGTGGGAGGAAACCGGACTATCCGGAGTAAACCCACGCAGTCAGCGGGAGAACATGCAAACTCCACAGAGAAACACCCTTGCCGAGCCTGGGGTTTAAACTCATGACTCACTTTTTTGCTGTAAGGCGAACGTTCTATCCTCTACACCACTGTACCACCCCGTGCCTGGGGTCACACTGTGATTCATGAAACTGACGCCGTAGTTTTACGCCATATCTGCCCAAGCCATAATGAAATATAACAGATCAGCCACGAACCTTGGTGAAATATCACACCCTTGTCTCATGAAGGCGCCGAGCGAGAACCAGAGGCTGTTAAATATCCCAAATTCATTGGTAGACTCGCTGGTCTGGATCTGGCCGTCCTCGTATTCCTCTGTGTGCCACTCGTACGGGCTGAAACGACTGACCAGGAAGAGCACCACGCTCACACCGATGTAGGCGAACACGATACACATCCAGATCTCGTACGCCAGGGGGTCCAGGAATGAAAACACACCTGGTTTGGACTTCTGTGGCTTTTTGATCATGATGGAAATCCCCAGGCTCATGAAGGGCTTCGAGAAGTCGATCACTTCCTCTCTGACCAGGGTGATGGTCAGCGGAGCCACAGCGATGTCCGCTTTCTGTTGTGGAAGAGCGGGAGGAGAAGAATTTTGCATTCTGAGTGAACCTTAATGTATTTCTTTTAAATTTATTATTTTTATAAGCCACAGTCAGAGTTTTAAAGCCTCACAGTCACTGAGAGTAATAAATACAAGAACAAGAATTTAAATTATTCATGAAAAGACATTAAAATGCGCATACATATACGAGAGCAGGACACACCTTCACTCTACTTCTTACATACTGACACACTCACCGATGTTGGCCGTCCTAATATCTGCCACATTCACCCTTATAACAGCAATCCACCAACCCGCAGACGTACCTGACTCTTTAACGGAATAGGAGATGGCTCTCTGATTGGTAAGTTATGTGTTACATCCCGGGTTATTAGATCATGCTCTAGAGCATGTCATCATTTGTTCCACTTACCCCATAAACTAACTCTCCGACCATCCCATTCCATATCTTTGTCTCTGCGTCTCGGGCTCCGTATTTCCCGTCCCCTACTATCTTCAGACGATACTTGAAGCCGCAGTGTTTGGCGATTTCAGCCGCCAGGTCCACACAGTAACCTTCGTACCTCTCGTTATCCACAAACAGGTCAGCGTTCTTCTTCAGCATCACATACGGAGCTTCCTGAAATAGAGGGCACACTTAATCACGACATCGTTCCTATCAGGTATAAGTATAAGTGTCAGCTTAATATTTTTAAATGTGTTTTTGTATTATATCCCAGGGGTGTGACAACTTTTGCACACTGACCAGTGACGCTCATAACGCCTATAAAAACCTGCAGTGACATTTGCATAAATTATGACATCACATCTAATCAGAATACTAATATGAATGATGAACGGCTGCTACAAAAGGCATCTCTGTCACTTTTCACAGATTGAATATTTTAACTCCCACCCCTCAGGAGCTATAGGAATGGGTTCCGTCTGTCCGTCCGTTTGTCCATCACACTTTAGTTCCGGGAAATTTACTTGCTGCGCACTGAAGCTGGGGCTTTCAAACTTGGTAT
>JAOUQZ010000001.1:23029133-23040796 GCA_028564935.1 Neosilurus hyrtlii
GTGTGTGTGTGTGTGTGTGTGTGTGTGTGTGTGTGTGTGTGAGTGAGAGAGAGATTGAGAGAGGGTGTGTGTGTGTGCGTGTGTGTGTGAGTGAGAGAGAGATTGAGAGAGGGTGTGTGCGTGAGAGAGAGAGAGAGAGATTGAGAGAGGGTGTGTGTGTGTGTGAGTGAGAGAGATTGAGAGAGGGTGTGTGTGTGTGTGTGTGTGTGTGTGTGTGTGTGTGTGTGTGTGAGTGAGAGAGAGATTGAGAGAGGGTGTGTGTGTGTGTGTGTGTGTGTTTGTGTGTAAGTGAGAGAGAGATTGAGAGAGGGTGTGTGTGTGTGTGTTACCTGTGAAGGTAAGCAGTAATGTGAGGAGGCAGATGAGTCCAAACACACAGGGCAGGATGATAATGAGGAGCTTCAGGGCCTTTGTTGAGCCGAGTTTATGTGAACATGTGTCCCCCATCACCTGCACATCAACACCTGATACCTGTAACACACACACAAAGTATACCATACTATTATATAGAAAACCAGCATAAAATTACACTACAGCTAAAACACCACCGTCAACCCTGTGATGAAGTGATGAAGTGATGGAGTGATGAATTGATGGAGTGATAATTTGATAGGGTAATGAAGTGATGAATTGATGGAGTAATGAAGTGATGAATTGATGGAGTGATGAAGTGATGAAATGATGAAGTGATGAATTGATGGAGTGATGGAATGATGGAGTGATGAATTGATGGAGTGATGAAGTGATGAATTGATGGAGTGATGAGGTGATGAATTGATGGAGTGATGAAGTGATGGAGTGATAAATTGATGGAGTGATGAGGTGATGAATTGATGGAGTGATAATGTGATGGAGTAATGAGGTGATGAATTGATGGAGTGATGAATTGATGGAGGGATGAAGTGATGAAGTGATGGAGTGATGAAGTGATGAATTGGAGTAATGAGGTGATGAATTGATGGAGGGATGAAGTGATGGACTGATGAAGTGATGGAGGGATGAAGTGAAGGAATGATGGAGTGATGAATTGATGGAGTGATGAATTGATGGAATAATGAAGTGATGAATTGATGGAGTGATAAAGTGATGAAGTGATGGAATGATGGAGTGATGAAGTGATGAATTGATGAAGTGATGAAATAATGGAGTGATGAATTGATGGAGTGAAGTGATAAATTGATAAAGTGATGAAATGATGGAGTGATGAAGTGATGGAGTGATGAAGTGATGAATTGATGGAGTGATGAATTGATGGAGTAATGAGGTAATGAATTGATGGAGGGATGAAGTGATGGACTGATGAAGTGATGGAGGGATGAAGTGATGGAATGATGGAGTGATGAATTGATGGAGTGATGAATTGATGGAATAATGAAGTGATAAATTGATGGAGTGATAAAGTGATGAAGTGATGGAATGATGGAGTGATGAATTGATGAAGTGATGAAATGATGAAGTGATGAATTGATGGAGTGATGAAGTGATAAATTGATAAAGTGATGCAATGATGGAGTGATGAAGTGATGAATTGACTGAATGATGAAGTGATGGAGTGATGAAGTGATGGAGTGATGAGGCGATAAAGTGATGAATTGATGAAATGATGAAATGATGGAGTGATGAATTGATGGAGTGATGAAGTTATAAATTGATAAAGTGATGAAATGATGGAGTGATGAAGTGATGGAGTAATGAAGTGATGAATTGATAAAGTGATGAATTGATGAAGTGAAGGAGTGATGAAGTGATGGAGTGATGAAGTGATGGAGCGATGGAGGGATGAATTGATGGAGTGATGAGGTGATGAATTGATGGAGTGATGAAGTAATTGAGTGATGAATTGATGGAGTGATGGAATTATGGAGTGATGCATTGATGGAGTGATGAATTGATGGAGTGATGAAGTGATGGAATGATACAGTGATGAATTGATGGAGTGATGAAGTGATGGAGTGATGAAGCGATAAATTGATGGCGTGACGAAGTAATAAATTGATAGAGTGATGAGGTGATGAATTGATAGTGATGAATTGATGAAGTGATGAGGTGATGGAGTGATGAATTGATGGAATGATGAAGTGATGGAGTGATGAAGTGATGAAGTGATGAGGTGATGAATTGATGGAGTGATGAAGAGATGAAGTAATGAATTGATGGAGTGATGAGGTGATGAATTGATGGAGTGATGAATTGATGGAATGATGGAGTAATGGATTGATGGGAGTGTTGAAGTGATGAATTGATGGAGTGATGAAGTGATGAATTGATGGAGTGATGGGGTGATGAATTGAGGGAGTGAATTGATGGAGTGATGAAGTGATGAGGTGATGAATTAATGGAGTAATGAAGTGATTCATTGATGGAGTGATGAATTGATGAAGTGATGGAATGATGGAGTGATGAATTGATGAAGTAATGACTTGATGAAATGATGAAGTGATAAACTGATGGAGTGATGAATGGATGGTTGGATGAATAAAGGGATGAATGAATGATTAAATGAATAAATGTATGGATGGAGGGATGAATGGATAAAGGGATGAATGGATGGAGGGATGAATGTATTGATGCATGGATAAATTAAGGGATGAATGTATGAATGAATGAATTAACTGACGGGTGGATGAATGAAGGGATAAATCAATGGATAAATAGACGGAAGAATGAATGAACAGATGGATGGATAAATTAAGAGATGGATGGAGGGATGAACGGAGGGATAATTGGATGGAGGATTAATGAATGAACAGATGGATGGATAAATGAAGGGATGGATGGAGGGATGAACGGAGGGATGAATGGATGGAGGATGAATGAATGAACAGATGGATGGATAAATGAAGGGATGGATGGAGGGATGAACGGAGGGATGAACGGGGGGATGAATGGATGGATGGAGGATGAATGAATGATCAGAGGGATGGATAAATGAAGGGATGTATGGAGGGATGGATGGAGAGATGAACGGGGGGATGAATGGATGGAGGATAAATTAATGAACAGATGGATGGATAAATGAAGGGATGGATGGAGGGATGAATGGATGGATGAAGGATAAATGAATGAACAGGTGGATGGATAAATGAAGGGATGGATGGAGGGATGAACGGATGGATGAAGGATGAATGAATGAACAGGTGGATGGGTAAATGAAGGGATGGATGGAGGGAGGGACGGAGGGATGAAGGTTGTTGAGTGGTGTTTTCTGATCTGAGGTGGATCTAGTGTCCGTGTGGAAGTGGATCACGCAGTGTTCTGATCTCACGCTCCTCAGAAGGTGTGAACACAGAAACACTGGAGAGTGAAATACACGTCGCGCTCACGTCATCTGCTCGATAAGAAACGTCTCGAAATTTATTCCAGCTGCAGACGACAGGAGACCAACAGGAGGCCGACAGGAGACCAACCGCCCTGCAGAAGGTCACGCAGGCTGTGTTTCATTCGAGAAGTTGAGAATTGAGGTGGCAGTGGCTTAGTGGTTAAGGTGCTGGGTTACTGATCCAAAGGTCAGTGGTTTGATCCCCACTATCACCACTGTTGGGCCCTTGAGTGAGGCCCTTAACCCTCAATTGCCCAGTTGCATAAAAATGATTGTAAGTCGCTCTGGATAAGAGCATCTGCCAAATGCTGTAAATGAGAAGTGAGGTTTCCCCTCCATTTAACACGATCAACATCTCCGCTTTCCTTTCACACACAACCAAGCTCTCTCGCTCTCCTCTCTCTCACCTTCTTTTTCATCTCTCTCTTTTTCTCTCTCCTTCCTTCCCTCCCTCCCTCTCTCTCAGGGGAAGAAAAAAAAAGAAAAAACAGATAAATAAAATAAATACATTTGTAAATAAAAGTGAAAAGTTGGTGATGATGATGATGAAGATGCTCTGTGAAGGTAAACAGTAAATATATTTATGTAAACAGGTCATGTGCTCATGTTTATATATTTATATAATCACAGGGTCTCCGGGAGGCTCGCAGGGCATTTATATATTTATTAAATATTTTATTAAATAGCAGATCAAAATATAAACAGCACACAAATAGTGTTTTACTGTGTGTGAGTGTGTGAGAGTGTGTGTGTGTGAGTGTGTGTGTATGTGTATTTGTGTGTGTATGTGTGAGTGTGTGTGTGTGTATTTGTGTGTGTGTGTATGTGTATGAGAGAGAGTTATATAATAATTTAAAGTTAGTTAAAATTTGATATAAATAATTAAATGAATAATAAAGTGAGAGTGTGTGTGTGAGTGTGTGTATCTATATAAAGAGAGAGACGCGCGCTCTCCTCCTCCTCACCTGCCTCCACCGCACTAACACTTTCTCTCTGGTACCGGTGCTGTTCTCACATGTCCGCCTCTGGACCGCTCAGGAACCTCCGGTACCGGAACCGCGTGAATGTGGACACGGGAGCTCGCGCTAGCAAACACCACACGCGAATGTTCCTCGCGCTCCCGACACTCGCTTTTCTGCTCTCTCTCTCTCTCTTTCTCTCTCTCTCTGCCCCCCCTCCTGTTTCAAAGGCGCTCGGTTCACTGCGCGCGCATGCTGGGTCCTAAACATACCGGCTACCGTCAAACCACACTGAATACACAACAACAACAACAACAACAACAATAATGTTTCATATCTTTCTTGATGGATGTTTTCATGACCCGAACACACAGACCGCGATCTTCACACACCAGAACCAGATTCTGATAAAATGACATCACAAAAACAAAAAAAAGATGAAGATGACGGTGATGATGATGGTGATGATGGTGGTGAAGATGATGATGGTGATGATAGTGGAGATGATGGTAATAAAGATGATGATGGTGATGGTGGTGATGGTGATGAAGATGGTAATGGTGGTGATGATGAAAATGACGGTGATGACAATGGTGATGACGATGATGGTGATGATGATGGTGGTGGTGATGATGATGGTGATGAAGATGATGATGATGGTGATGATGGTGGTGATGATAGTGATGATCGTGGTGATGGTGGTGAAGATGATGATGGTGATGATAGTGGAGATGATGGTAATGAAGATGATGGTAAGGATGATGATGGTGATGGTGGTGATGGTGATGAAGATGGTAATGGTGGTGATGATAAAGATGACGGTGATGATGATGGTGATGACGATGATGGTGATGAAGATGGTGATGATGGTGATGAACATCGTGATGGTGGTGATGATGAAGATGACGGTGATGATGATGGTGGTGATGAAGATGGTGATGATGATGATGAAGATGGTGATGGTGGTGATGAAGATGATGGTGGTGATGATAGTCTCATTAACACTTTAGAACTTATGATCACAATTCTAATCTTTTTTAGGAATTTCCAGATGAATCTGTTGATAAATAAATGATTTGATCACAAACTCCTGTAAAATATCAGTGAAGAGTCTTTGGGTTCCATCATTTGAAGGTGTTGGTTAAACGGATATACATAAGTGTTGGCGGTAATCACAGGAAGTGGATTTGAGATTTTAAAATGGATTTTGTAAAAATCATTTATAGAACCAACAGTCATGTCAAAACTCGAGTGACAGGAAGAGACCAAATATCACAGGAAGTCCGTCCTTATTGTTGGTACCCGCTTCACTGGCTAGTTCAAGCTACTTGCTGAACATGACTTATTTGGGATACCAGTCACTGTGTGTGTGTGTGTGTGTGTTGGGGGGCAGGGTGTTAGGACCCGGAGGCCCCAGCAGTTCGCCGCCTATTTTTAACCAGGTATGTTTCGCCTTCACACTTTCCACAGCGCAGAGCCGGAATTATTTTTAGGGCGTGGAGGAGAAACTGGGGCTGAAGCAGCGAGTCTCCTCAGTTACAGTTACAGGGTACAAGGAAGATGGGCTGCGTCCTAAACCACACACCACACTACTGAGTACACTACCACAGGAATCTTACTCCCCATTCCGTACCACAGGGTGTGGTTTGGGACCCATCTTTGTCTTCTACTGCATTAGCACTGACTTTTTAAAACAATTAGAGTACAAACATTAAATGGAGATGATTTATCAGAGGCTTCATAAAGTTCAAAGTGTTTAAACTAGACCGTCCGCACTCTCCCTCTATTATCTCTGTGATGTCACTCATAAACTCAACTCAGCAAAGACACAAAGAGGAATAACAGGTCGCTGGAGCAGCTCAACACCACAAAAAACGATCCGCTGGCCATGAGGTGCATACTGCATTCCGCTACACCCACCGAGTCGGAGTTGAATCCTTGTTTTAGTGAACACCACATGGGACCATAAAAAACATTACAGAGACAGGTCTGGAGAGCGCTGCGAGATGAGCTGATCACTCTTCAGCTACCGGCATGTTCTAAAACTCATTCACATAATATACACTACACGGACACAGTGTGATAATCATGATGCCACCTGCTTCAAGTGACTGTTAGAGTCCGTCGTTTCAGTTCAACCATTATTCACTCGGACTAATGTCTTTTAATCCCCAGAAAGTGCACCAATCAGAATGCGCCGCTCCTCATGTACTGCACACTAATAAGATAAATTCTGACATTATAAATTCCTGTAATATCAACACCGCCGTACCTACTGACGCACCAATGATCCAATTATAAACAAAAGCAATACAGTCTGTATTTTAGATTTTATTATTACATGCTTGTATATGTTAATGTTTAAACACCAAATATATATTTTACCTTCAAATTCCTAGAATATAAACCTGCTATCCTCCAGTATTTGTACCTCTGAAGGTCATGCACACATTGTACTGAAAGGAACAAGATCAGTTAAATTAAACACATTTAAATTACATTTTATTTCAATAAACACTTTTAACTATGAACTTTATATGAGCGTATCATAAATATATATAAATAAAATCTGGATAGAAATTTATGTTCAAGTTTTGTTTATTGTAAATTAGTTTTAACTGTTTTCTTAATGCAGTTCTGAAAAAAAAATAAAAATAAAAATAAAAATCTGTAAATGAAATGCAAGTTACAGGTAGAATGTTTACAGCAAATAGAAACAGAGCAAACAGTTGTTATCTTTGGTTTGGTACCAAGAAAAGTTCTTTTAAAACTCTGTATATTTCCTCTGAGATGTTCTGTACAGTTGATGTAGTACAGAGTGAATTAAAGGAACCATGGCGATTAAGAGGCGTCCTAAAGGTCCTTAAGGTGAACACTTAGTTCCACTACAGCGACAAAAAGAACCTTTTAGTACCACTTGGTTCTGAGACAAATGTAGAACAGTCGATCCTTACCACCCATAAATAGATACATAAAAAAGAAAGAAAGGAGGAAAGAAAGAAGAGCGGTTTGTGCTTTAATAAAAAGAATAAATAGCACTTAGAGCTTGAGCTCTGCACTGGGGGAAGTTTTGTTCCCGTGATTAAATAATTTCATTTCTTATTTTCAACTTTAAACAAACTCCTTCCACAACATCAATAAATACATTATAAACAGAGAGAGAGAGAGAGAACAGAAAGAGAGCGCGAGAGAGAGAGAGAGAACAGAAAGAGAGAGAGAGAGAGAACAGAGAACAGAAAGGGAGAGACAAAGAGAGAGAGAACAGAGAGAGAGAGAGAGAACAGAAAGAGAGAGCAGAGAGAACAGAAAGAGAGAGAGAGACAAAGAGAGAGAAAACAGAGAGAGAGAGAAAGAGAGACAAAGAGAGAGACAGAGAGAACAGAAAGAGAGAGAGAGAGACAAAGAGAGAGAGAATACAGAGAGAGAACAGAGAGAGAACCAAGAGAGAGAACAGAAAGAATGAGAGAACAGAGAGAGAGAGAGAAAGAACAAAGAGAGAGAGGGAACAGAGAGAAAGAAAGAGAGAGAACAGAAAGAGAGAACAGAAAGCGAGAACGGAAAGAGAGAGAACAGAGAGAGAGAGAGAACAGAGAGAAAGAGCAGTAAGAGAGAGAGAGAACAGAGAGAGAGAACAGAGAGAGAGAGATGGAACAGAGAGACAGAACAGAGAGACAGAGGGAACAGAGAGTGAGAGAGGGAACAGAGAGAGAAAACAGAGAGAGAGAGAACAGAGAGAGAGAAACCAGAGAGCCAGAGAGAGGGAACAGAGAGGGGGGGGCAGAAAGAGAGAGAGGGAACAGAGAGGAGAAGGAGAGAGAGAGAGAGAGAAGGAGAGAGAGGGAACAGAGAGAGAGAGGAGAAGGAGAGAGAGGAGAAGGAGAGAGAGGGAACAGAGAGGAGAAGGAGAGAGAGAGGGAACAGAGAGAGAGAAGGAGAGAGAGGGAACAGAAGAGAAGGAGAGAGAGAGGGAACAGAGAGAGAGAGAGAGAAGGAGAGAGAGGGAACAGAGAGAGAGAGAAGGAGAGAGAGAGGGAACAGAGAGAGAGGAGAAGGAGAGAGGGGGATCAGAGAGAGAGAGAGAGAGAGAGGGAACACAGAGAGAGAGAGAGAGAGCGAGAGTCTCGTGACAGTGTTGTGTCTTTACCGTGGTGCGCTCGTGCGGTTCCTCCAGACTAAGCGCGCGCAGTTTCTCCGTGGATGACATGCACGCGCGCAGGAAAAACAGAAAAGGAAGCAGCGGACAGGTGAAGAACCAGGGTCTCTCTCTCTCGCGCGCGCATTCCTCCTCATTAAAACCGGGACTCGAGCTTTCCTCGCGCTCATAACGGCCCCGTTAACCCCGCCCCCTCTGCGCGCACGGGCCCCGCCCACAGAGGATCAGCACGGAGAGAAAAAAGTAAAAAGTTCAACTAAAACAAAGTGAAATGATTTTATTCCACCATCTGTCTGTGATACACCCCAACATCCCCACCGAGAGCGTTTAAAGCTCAGAGGTTCTGTAGATTCAGGTCCAGGATTAAGTAACGGAGTACAGGGATGTCTCTGCCAAACAAAATGGAATCAGATCCACAGCGTCTTTCTGAAACCACTTAGTTACCCCCGAACACGAGTGTTACTGACCCCTCTGCACCGGCTGCCATGTTGAAGTGAGAGAGGATGAGCCGAACACTCGATCTCAAACGTTTCCACTTTCTTAAGCAGCCAGGTTCGCACGCATGAACAAGATCGTTCCTCCGGTCACGCCGTCTAGTTAGTTATTGTAAACAGATACAGAACCGAAACAGGATGTAGAGCAGGTGACTAAGCGACACTGAGACCGTGATCTGGGGTGGTTTCACCAGGAACCTTTATATTCATCCAGAATGAACTGATAATGAAAGACCCAGACCAGATCTTCACTCTCTGGAACCGAAGGAGGTAAAGGAAGGAGATGTCAGCTCATGAGCGCCGCTGCTCCCACAGACTGTAGCTGTCCTCCACCAATAGGAGGTCAGAAAAGTCATAGCAAAGCAATATGTACGCAGGCACTTGGAAAAAAAAAACCCATCATACATCTGTGTTTACAAGAGGAGGTGGTTTCAGGATCACACTGATGTGAGCAGAACAGTGCTTTAAACGCCATCGTATAACCACACACACACCGTATCGCACAGGATCTCGTACAGCGTGAAAACGAACCATCTCAAGAAAGTGTTGAACTCAACCTGCAGCTGGATACACGCACTGCTCTCCTATTGGTCATGCTAAGGTTTATTCATAAAGAGTAAGAAAAAGAAAGGAAAAAAAAACACATTTCTTTCCTTCATCTCTGTGAAACACACCTCTCCCTGAAGCACAAAACCCTGAGGAAACCTCAGAGTGGATATATTTACCCTCCTCTGGTGCTGTGGATTTATTGTTTATCCCGTTAGTGTTACTGAGGATGATGTAACGTTTGGAGAAAAAAAAGCAAATTTCACTTTTTAATTAAACCAAACTTTATTCATGACATGTTTAAACACTCACACGGCGAAACCCTTCCCATTTCAGCACTTTAGAATTAAACATCTTTGCTTTAATCTCAGGCCTGAAATGAATCCCGGGACCTGAAGAAACTGAAAACTGCTGATTCAGCACTACTGAACTTATAACATTAAACTACTGAGGGACAATTACAACCATCACCGATTAACTTCAACTTAATACAGACGTCTGGGTTACGATTAACCGCTTCAACCTGGGGACTCTCACTCACTCACTCACACACACACTCTTTTACATGTGCACTCACACACCCCCGCTCTCACACGTGCACTCACACACACCCCCGCTCATGCACGCACTCTCTCTCACATGTGCACTCACACACACCCTCTCACATGTGCACTCACACACACCCTCTCACACGTGCACTCACACACCCCCGCTCACGCATGCACTCTCTCTTACATGTGCACTCACATACCCCTGCTCTCACACATGCACTCACACAAACCCCCCGCTCATGCACGCACTCTCTCACACATGCACTCACACACCCCCGCTCACACGTGCACTTTCTCACATGTGCACTCACACACACCCCTGCTCACGCACGCACTCTCTCACATGTGCACTCACACACACACCCCCTCACATGTGCAGTCACACACACACCCCCGCTCATGCACGCACTCTCTCACATGTGCACTCACACACACCCTCTCACACGTGCACACACACACCTTCCACACCCTCTCACACATGAACTCACTTACACCCCCGCTCACGCACACACTCTCTCACATGTGCACTCACTCACTCACACACACACACACACCCTCATGGAGTGGTGGGCTCCATGGCTCTAACCAGCCTGCAGGAGATAAAATGCTCCAACAGCCAACAGGACACCACAGACAGGCACCAAGAGGTACTTTCTATATTTAAGCCACGCCCCTTCCTCAGTCCCGACCTCAGTGTTGCGTCTGTTCTTCTTTCTCTTTCCTTTCTGCCGCTTCTCAAAGGCCTCCAGCTCAGCCTGACATACACACATACACACAGATGAGAATATTACATATAATAATAATATTGTAATAATGATGAGAATTTTACACTCATCTTTGAGGTGAAAATAATCACCTGCTGCTTCTTCAGCTCTTCCTCTCTGATTGCTCTCTCCTCTGCTTCTCGGGCCTGTTACACACACACACACACCCACACACACAGCGTTAAACTCTACTTTTCTCCTGGGAATGTTGTTAGTGTCTAAGACAGTTTATTGTGTGTGTGTGTATAATGAACTCTGGTATTTCTCATTAGTTCTAGTGTGAGTTCTAAGGGATTTTCTGCCTGTGTGTGTGTTGCACTAATGACCCCATATTTTTTGTCCTCAGTGGCAGCACATAAAACTGGACACACAATAGTGCATTTTACACCACATTTCCATGGCAACAAATTACACACACACACACACAGTCATGAAAGATCCACAAGTTAAGTCACTGAAACTGAATAAACTCTTGAAGAGTTCAACACTTATCTCTTTATAGCTACATTAATATTCACTAAAGTGAGTCCCTCATGTTCCTGTTCCTCCCGTTACTGTTCATCATGTCCCTGTTCATGTTCTCGCTCCTCATGCTCTCGCTCCTCATGTTCTCATGTTCTCGCTCCTCGTGTTCTCATGTTCTCGCTCCTCGTGTTCTCATGTTCTCGCTCCTCGTGTTCTCATGTTCTCGCTCCTCATGTTCTCGCTCCTCATGTTCTCGCTCCTCATGTTCTCGCTCCTCATGTTCTCGCTCCTCATGTTCTCGCGTTCCCGCTCCTCATGTTCCCGCTCCTCATGTTCTCATGTTCCCGCTCCTCATGTTCTCATGTTCCCGCTCCTCATGTTCTCATGTTCCCGCTCCTCATGTTCTCATGTT
>JAOUQZ010000001.1:23099787-23131793 GCA_028564935.1 Neosilurus hyrtlii
ATATATATATATATATATATATATATATATATATATATATATATATATACACACACACACACACGCACACACACACAGTAAATAAAAATAAAAATTACAGGCAAACAAAATAATTATTAAAATATTATATTATTAACTTTTTATGAATAATATTTATTCATTCATTTGTTGAATCATTTAATCCAGTTGGGGTCACAGAGAGGCTGGAGTCTATCTCAGCTGACTCAGGGTGCAGGCGGGGTACACCCTGAACAGCTCGCAAGTCCATCTCAGAGCTCAGACACACACACACACACACACACACACACACACACACACACACACACAAAACCTTTCACACTTTCACATATTTATATTTATTTTAAATTACTTTTTCAATTCAAAAATGCAAGGTGCTCATGTTAACATGCATTGAGAAATCTATATGGAGAGAGAGAGAGAGAGAGAGTAAGAGAGAGATAGATGAGAGAGACAGAGGGAAAGAGATAAAGAGAGAGAGACGGATAGGGAGAGAGACATAGCGGGAGAGAGACAGAGAGAGAGGGAGAGACATAGAGGGGAAAAGAGAGAGAGAGATACAGTAGATGAGAGAGAGGGAGAGATGGAGAGAGCGCGAGAGAGAGCGCAAAAGAGAGGGGGGAGGGGGGGGATTAATGAATTTTTCAGAGTCCCCTTGTTGGTGAAAGTCGCTCTGTGCTCTCAGGAATGAACTACGAATAAAGAGAGCGTGTGGTAGAAGAGAGAATTTTCTTCACTGCTGTTAATTTTTTTTGGAAAGTCGGAGGAAGACATGATCAGAACATCTCCGTTACTATTCTACACAAACACTCCGAGATCACTCACACAGTTATTATTCAAATGATTTATTCAGGCACTGTTACTGTCACCTGGAGATCACCTGGAGATCACCTGGAGAACTGGCCATGCCCATCAGCACTTTTCTATTACCGTACCTTCACGTGGATTAACACTAATTATAAAATCTGCCCCGGTGATGGATATAAAGAGATAAAGGAACCTTTTATAACTTTAAGCAGTTTAAACTTTTTCACTCGTGATTTTTTTGGATTCTGATTAAAGCTGAACGTTTTCATCCCTTTTAGGTTTCCGTCGGATTTATCAGATTAAGAGCACTCCTTGTTCTTGTTCTGACATTTAGCCCTTGCCATAATCGTTTGGGGTCACCAGGAAGGAGATTGAGCAGCACAATCCTCCCTTTAAGGGTAAATATTGTTTAAAGATCTGCAGGTCTGAATCGGTGAAATCCTGCAGGAAAGGTGAAACCTCTTTGAGAAGGAGCTGTCAATCAGCGGCCTGCGCCCTGCTGGAACACGCTGAAAAGAGATGAAACAAAGCGTTGTGTCATTTCCAGCTTCTCCCGTGACAGGACATAAAAAGCCAAGCTGGCAGCCTCCGCCAGCCCCCTGATCTGTTTATATAACTGGATACATAAAGTGTTTTGTCTTGTGGAGCAGGCAGATTTTCGGCGCAACCCTACACCAGTCGCCCGCAGCCCCGCGTGTTTGGATAAGTTTCGCGCCGAATGACTCGGGGGAACTGCGAATGTCTCGCTTCACCTCAGAAAGCCTGATGATTGTCTGCTCTCCGGGGGCAGGACGTACCAAGATCTGTGTGGGGCGTCTGTGTTTCAGACATGACACTCCTTTCACCTCTCATCCCTGGTGGGCATGTGATCATGACACAACATGCAGACGTGAAAAAAAAAAACAAAAAAAACTTTTTTTAAAGGAGAATTGAGATGACCCTGATGCTTTTCTTCTCCAGTCTGAGGTCAAGCCGGTCGAATTTTTGCTCTTTTCTTTGTGCTCCCTGAGAGAGAGAGAGAGAGAGAGAGAGACGGAGCACTTGCCCACGGCTGTCTGTAACTGTTGAGGCAGACAGTAAATCATTACGTTATTGCTCTTGGCACGGTGCAGACTCCTGGAACAAAATCCCGCATGAATCATTCTCTCACACACACTCGCTGTCCACTCACAAACATGGCCGCACATCTGCGTCTGTCAGTGTGACGAGACTAATGAGTTGCTGTCCCTCCAGAGGTCACTTGTTTTGCATCTGGGATTAAAGTGTGACAATAAACATGTACGATATACAAGAACAAAAAACAAAACTGCAAACTTCATGACTTCATAACTAAAATTAAAAATCTGCTTTTGTCTCAGATTCCCGTTTTAATCTCGAGGTTTTGTGAGTTTCGCTCATTAGCTGAAGCGCTTAATCCTATCCAGGTCGCGGGAGGGTGGAGCCTATTTCAGCCGACTCGGGACGAAGACAAGGTAGTCCATTACAAGGCTGACATGCAACCATTCACTCACACTCACACCTAGGAGCAAACTATATCTAGTTAGCCTAATGTGCATGTCTTTGGACTGTATGAGAAACCCAGAGTCCAGCGTTAGCCAAGATAGGTTCCAGCCAGTCTGCGACCCTATTAGGATTAATCAGCTCAGCGAATGAATGAATGTAAGACTAATGTGATATTTATGGATGTTTTTTTTTGAAAGAGGGTTTTTTTAGGGGGCAGCAAGACCCCCCACAACCTGCGCAGACTGTTTTATGGCGTGTTATTGGAAGCGTTTTTATGTCTGCCAAGAAAACCTGCTACGGAATATAATACACAAGATATTCAACAGACGGCTGCATGATGGCGCAGTGCTTAGTACGTTGGCCTCACAGCAAGATGGTCCTGGCTTTGATTCCTGGACCCGGTGAGGGAGTTTTTGTGTGGAGTTTGCATGTTATCTCCCCATGTTTGCGTGGGTTTCCTCTGGATACTCCGGTTTTCTCCCACAGTCCAAAAACCTGCGCAGTAGGCTGATTGGCAGTTCCAAATTGCCCCTAGGTGTGAGTGTGGGTATGAATGGTTGTATGTGTGTTGGTCCTGTGATGACCTGGCGAGCTGCACAGGCTGTACCCTGCCCTCACCCAGAGTCGGCTGAGATGGGCTCCAGCCTTCCTGCAACCTTGATTAGGATTAAAACGCTTAGAAAATGGATGAATGAATGAGATGTTTATGTAGTTTACATGTTTGTTTTTTTGTTTGTATAAACAATCGTCACCATTCTGAGTTTGATGGTAATCTTGTGATGATTGTTGTTCTCGGGGTCAGTGGTGTTGAGAGCAGCAGGATGTGAACACAGAGTGTCTGGTGGCAGCGTGAGGAGGTTTAGGCTTCCTGCAGTTTTTAATAGAGCTGTGTGTGTAGAGGCAGTGAGAAAGGTGAAGTGAAATGTATCCCCTGGGTGGGCGCCGGGTGTGGGAAGTGTGTGAAAATCCTTTCGGCGCTGTCGCATTCCAACAGCTGTCTGTTCCCATCACACACTTCCCTCTGCCACATCACATGACCCGCCTGGTACAGTGCTAATTCATTCAAAATTTTAAAAAATAAATAAATAAAAGTTTTACAATAACGCTGCAGATTTATATCAGTGAGTCCCCTCTGGTTCAGCGTCTCTCTGTCTCTCTCTCTCTCTCTCTCTCTCTCTCTCTCTGTCTGTGCTCAAACACGGGAAGATCGTTCACTGATTATTCAGAGACTATTTATGTGTTTTTTTATTATTTTCTGTCTCTGAATCTGTACTGCGTCTGATCTAGACTCCACTTTACTTTCAATAATTCATTCATTTTCTCGGGTCAATTTCGCATTTTTCAGGGCTGCAGGGAGGCTGGTGCCCATCTCAGCCGACTCTGGGCGAGGGCAAACTACATCACAGGGCAGAAACACACTGACGGCTATGCAGCCTACTCTTGACGAAAAACAGCAATAGTTCTTTTACATGCTTCTCATCACAGACAGTGAGAGACATGGATAACCTTTTGATAACCCAGTTAGCTGCACTGGGGGGACAGCAGTGACAACCTGTTGATAGTGGGGCTTGTAATCCTGCACCCTACCACCGGGCCACCACCACAATCAGCGTGTAATTGGATCTAAAAGCTGGGATGAATTTTTATTTTATATTTTGTCTTTAAATTTTTAAAGTGTGTAAAAGGTGATGGTGACCAACATTTCTAGCTTGCTAGCTAACTCGCTAGCACTGATTCGAGCAAATTACTGAATACAAAACACAAAAATTAACACAGGACAGGAGTGGCGGTGTGTGGTCTTCACTGCACACTACTGTATACACTAATTAGTACTTTTATTTTTAATTGTTGAAGTTTTGAATGTATGTATGGCAGCAGCAATTTTTTGACTGGTTGACATTTTTTAAATTTCGTTGTACATGCAAATGGTACAGTGACGATAAACACCTATCTATCTATCTAAAAGAAAATCCTGTCTATGTGTCGGGTATAAATTCACTGACATCAGCTTTCTGGTCGTTTAAATTTCACTTCATTACCTTAGCTTTTACCTAAGTTGCATAGCCTTCACTTCATCAGCTTACCTTTCACTTCGTTAGCTTACCTTTAACTTTGATAACTTAGATTTTACTTAATTAAATTAACTTTTAATTCATTAGCATAGCCTTAACGTCATCTGTTTACTGTTCACTTCGTTAGCTTTGCTTTTATTTAGCATTTGGCTAGGTTTGTTTATTAGCTTAACTTTTACTCGCACATATTTTCTGTGAAGCAATATTTGCTAATATTTTGTTAGCAAAGAAAAAAATCATTAACTGTTTTAATGTCTTGTTACATGGAAACGTCCCGTGCATGTGCTGTACATTCTCTTCTCACTTCTGAGATCAGTCAGTTTCTTAAGACAAATCAGACTAAAACTCGTCATTTTGTGGGAACACAACATACTGTTAGCATTCAAATTTTGCACATGAATGCTCCTCAATTTATAATCTTGACCACTTTCCACCTTCTCAAGTGTGTTGGGTTCTGTTAGCTAGCATCAACAAATCCTAGCTTGCAAGGTTACATCAATGAGAATTAGCACTGTGAGAGAAATCGCTACGTTAGCACGCTATTCTTGCCGATCAGTGCATTTTCAGTGATCGATTGTGGGTCTGCAGGGAATTGTTTCCATATATCTTTTTAATATTTATGATTTTTTAAAATCATGTTTTATAACTAACACCCCTCTGTGTGTGTGTCTGTGTGTGTGTGTGTGTGTAGGAGTTCAGGAGTTTCAGCATGAGAAGGTAGTGATGGTCAGCGGGGACGGTGTACTCCACAGTCCCGGATTTCCACGCACTTACCCACGCAGCACTGAGATCGCGTGGAGGCTTGAGGCAGCTAATGAGAACGCCAGGATTCAGCTGACCTTTGACCCCCGCTTTGGCCTGGAGGATCCAGAGGATGGCGTGTGCAAGTAAGGGAAAGAAGTCCCAGATTTTAATTTGGTTTTAAAAATCTTGCCCTCGCATATGTCACCTCTGTCACATGACCACATTAGAAATATCAGTGGTTACCTAATTTTAAATATATATAATTATTATTTATTTATATTGCTGTTTAATTAATAAAAAAAGTATTATTATTATAATTATTATTATTATTATTATTATTAGTAGTAGTAGTAGTAGTATTTCCAGTATTCAAAAAACTTTGTTTGATTATTTTACTTTTTATAAAAAAAAAGCCAAGTATGGATATATTAGTTTCATTACGGTGCATAAAATAGAAATTATTCTAAAAATAATTTTGTAAAATTTTAAAAAAATAAATTCTTTTATTAAACTTAATTCCAAAATGAAGGTTTACATTTCATACTTTTTTATAATGCAAGGTTTATTTTTTTCTACTACAATAATAGATAAACTTTGAGTGGTTTATTTATTTATTTCCAGTTAATTTTTAATCTTTATTTTGTAGCTCTGGTGTAGATAGAGTTGAATATTAAGTGGTTTAAACACACCTTTGTATTTTTACATGTACCCTCTCCGTTTGTTTCCATGGCGATGCATCTGGCACATATCGACCCTGAGTCACCCCCGTCACTGCTGGGCATCTATTTAAGATTCAGGACACACACACACACACACACACACTGGCCAGTCTGTCCACATTAAAATGACTTTTAATTACAGCGCGCTCGCTCTGCTCCTCGACTGATGGTCATTTGGACTGCTGGAAGTTTGGTTCACAGGATGGAGTTTTAGAATGGAGTTTGAGGGTGCAGTTTGGAGGGTGGAGTTTGGAGGAGAGGTTTTGGTGGGTGGAGTGTGGAGGAGAGGGTTTGGTGGGTGGAGTTTAAAAGGTGGAGCTTGGAGGAGAGGGTTTAGTGGGTGGAGTTAGAAAGGTGGAGATTAGAGGGTGGGGTTTGGAGGTGGGGTTTGGAGGAGAGGGTTTGGTGGTGAATTTTCGATGGTGGAGTTTGGAGGAGAGGGTTTTGGGGGTGGAGTTTGGAGGGTGGACTTTGGAGGGTGGAGATTGAAGCAGAGGATTTTGTAGGTGAAGTTTGGAGAAGAGGGTTTGGTGGGTGGAGTTTGGAGGGTGGAGTTTGGACAAGAGGGTTTGGTGGGTAAAGTTTGCAGCAGAGGGTTTGGTGGGTGGAGTTTGGAGCAGAGGGTTTTGTGGGTGGAGTTTAGAAGAAACAGGGTTTGAAGCAGAGGGTTTGGTGGGTGGAGTTTGGAGGAGAGGGTTTGGTGGGTGGAGTTTGGAGGGTAGAGTTTGGAGTGTGGAGTTTGAAGGAGGGGGTTTGGAGGGTGTAGTATAGAAGAAATGGTTTGGTAGGTGGAGTTTAGGGGAGAGGGATTGGTAGGTGAAGTTTGGTGGGTGGAGTTTGGAGGAAAGGGTTTAGTGGGTGGAGTAAGGAAAGTGGAGTTTAGAGGAGAGCGATTTGTGGGTATAGTTTGGGGGTCACAGTTTTTTTTTCAGTGATCGATGCCCCTTGTTCATTATCCTGCCTGCGCCCGTCTGCTCACAGCATTTAAATTCCCCCAGTCGATGTCAGTGATGCTGCCATGTCCGAGTCACGTCCAGAAATCTGAGTGTGATCATAAGTACACTTTCCTGTTCATAGTTTTCCAACAGTGTGAGAAAAAGGAAAAGAAAAAGTAGCTACATGCTTTCATAAACTTGAAGATTTCTTCTCTTCCTCCTCATTTTTCATCATGGTCAAAATGTTCTTTTTAAAAATATTTAAGGGGTATGGATGTGATGTGATGTAATGCATGCTGGGAAATCTGACTTACGTGGTTCAGGATTCAATCAGTGATGTGATTCGGCACATTTCCATTAAATCAGAATTTTTTTTACGCTCAAGTTGTGTAAAAGAAGGTCATGTGACCTGTGCATCAGTCTGAGAGCTGGAGTGAAGCCAGCTGGATCCACAGCACCTCCATCTGGTTCCACATCAAAAATACAGCATTTAAACAGGGCAACACACGCGCGCGCACGCACACACACACATAACATGAAATTCTGCTTTTTTCTTATGAAATGTGATTGCTGTGGTGTGTGTGTGTGTGTGTGTGTTTGGATGAGTGTGGGTGTGTGCGTGTGTGTGTGTGTGCGTAAATGTGGCTATTGTATGTAGCATTGCTGTTATCAGTCATCAAGTCTTCCCTCTCTCTCTTTCTGTAAGGAATGTTTCTCTATCGTTCTTTGGTCTGTCTGTCTCTCTTCTTCTCTCATTCTCTCTCTATTGTCTGTCTGTCTCTCTTCCTCTCTCACCCCTCCTCTCTATCTATTATCTGTCTGCCTCTCTTCTTCTCTCATTCTCTCTCCCTTCCTCTCTATCTAATGTCTGTCTGTCTCTCTTCCTCTCTCATTCTCTCTCTGCCTCTCTATCTCTATTGTCTTTCTGTCTCTCTTTGTCTTTCTTTTCTCTTTCTCTCTCTCTCTCTCTCTTTCTCTCCACACACACTCCTCGTGTTTTCATTTCATCATGATAGTGTTGAAATATTCATGGCAGACTGATTGGGGAGGATTAAAGATACGAGCAGTGCAGATGCTTTTCTCTTGCTTTTTTATTCATTCGTCCTGAAAATGAGACCAGATGGATTTCCCCTAATAAACAATACAGAATCTCTCTCTCACACACACACACACACACACACACACACACACACACACACACACACACACACACACACACACATGTGCGATAATGAGGCTTCTCCAGTCTCCGTCTGTATCTGTAGAAGATAAGTGATGCGTGGAGTTGGTTGGAGATGAAGCAGGCGTGATCAGAGTGAACGGTAATCGCGGATCAGTTTTGCATGTTTGCCGTCTCGCTTCGTTCGTACCTAAAGTGTTTTTCTACTGCGCATTAAAAACAAGAACAAGAATCAGCCCAGACTGGAGACATTTAGAACGAGTACACTGACTTAAAGATTGGTTTTGATGATACAGTTAAAATCAACAAACCAATCAATAAATCACTTTATTTGATAAGGTTCATTAGGATTATAAAGGCCCTGCCCACCGGTGTCTTTAATAACTGATGTGGAACCAGTACCAAGTGAGGATACTGGACCTCAGGACTTCCGAAGAAGTTTTTATAAGTTCTCTGGTTACCTCGACAAATGAGGTTATGTATTACCCGTGGTTTGCTTGTGTGTTTGTTAGTAGATAAGGTGTTATATAAGGTTATGAGTGGATTCTCAAAAGATTTCTACAAAAGGCTTTGGACAAGGACATCTCCTTTAATTTTTGGAGATGTTCCGGATCAAATTTTAGATCCAGTTATTTATTAAAGGATTCTTTAACATTATGAATTTTAAATATACATATAATATACATATAACATATACATATAACATTTATATAAAGGTCCTGGTGGCACGGAAGGTCCTGGGTTCGAGTCCTGGGCCCGGTAAGGGTGTTTCTGCATATTCTTTCCAGTGCTTGCCTGGGTTTCCTACAGGCACCCTGGTTTCCTCCCAAAGCCCAAAGACATGCACATTAAGCTAATTGGCTGTTCCAGATTGCCCCTATGTGTGAGTGTGAGAGTGAATGGTTGTACGTGTGTTGGCCTTGAGATGGACCATCTGGTCAGGGTGTACACCGCTTGTTCCCAAAGTTGGCTGAGATAGGCTCCAGCCTCCCTGCAACCCGAGTAGGATTAAGCGGTTGAATTGATGGATGGATGGGATTGCTCGGCTTGGCAGAGGTTTGTCCTCTCTTGCTCTTGTTTTCCGAAGGTTTTAACAGGATGAGAAACACGATTAAGCCTAAAAACCTCAGGAATTCTCTCGAACAGTGTCTCCAGCTTTCTGAGAAAAGTGTGTCGCGTTGCTCTCTCAGTAAATTCTCTCCTTAAAGCTGTAGGCGTGCAAGCACAGCCTACCTAGGTGGTAATTAGCGTGTTGTGCGTTATCGTCCAGCTCTTTGTTTAGTTTGGAAGGCATCACTCTTTCACAGAAAGGCAGAACGAGAAAGGTTTTCTCCCACACATTGATCTGTTCATCACTCAGCGCTACACATTTACAGACGTTTTCTATCAAAACACTACGGCGAGGGTTAGCGCAGGTTATGCGACATCCTCCTCTTACCGAGGCTTAAAATATCTAAGTAAGATTTATAACTCTTTACAATAGTCCAGGATTTTATTTAACATGTTAGGCTGAATTTAAATTTTTGGTAATCTTTATAGATTATTACTCATCAGTCTAAAGCTGCTTCTAATAAACTCTTGGCTTTCAGTTCAACACAAACATTCCTCAGGGTAACCTTAAGGCTCATTCATTCATTTATTCATTCATTTTCTAAGCTGCTTCATCCTAATTAGGGTCGCAGGGAGGGTGGTGCCCATCTCAGCCGGCTCTGGGTGGGGGCGGGGTACATCCTGGACAGCTCGCCAGTCCATCGCAGGACCAACACACACAACCCGTGTACCTGGAGGAAACCCACACAAGCACAGGGATAACATGCAAACTCCACACAGAAACTCTAGTGGATGTCTATTAGCATGTTTTGTTATTATTTTCTTAGCACCGCTAGTGTACCTGTAGGTGGATATTGCTGAAAAGACCCCGATATGGAACACTGCATGTTGAGTAAACGATACTACAATTTTTTTAATGGACTATTTTAATATATTTAAACCCCAACATCGCTCCATGACTCCAACTTTTCTTCGTAGTGTTTTGGGATGGCATTTTGTTTGACAGGATTTCAGAATCAGTGACCATCACAAGCCGTGTGTTTTGTCTGCCATTTTTTCTAGCGTTATCCAGAGTTTGCGAGGTGGATAATAAGCAATATTCAATGAGGCGAAGTTTGATATGGGTAATTATTTGGTCGAGCCGTCGTTATCTACCGAGGTCGAATGATTCTCTATCATATAAAAGCTGAATTCTATAATTAATTTATTACTAATTCATCTCTGTTCAGGGTGTACCTTCACCCAGTGTTGGCTGAGACAAGCGCCAGCCTCTACATGACCCTAGTGGGATTAGACAGTTCAGCAAATGAGTGAGTAAGAGAGTGCCTCTTAACAACTTCTATCATTTGGACCCCTGAATGTCCAGAATGATCTCTGGTCACTATACAGAACCTGAGCTCTGCCCCTGATGTCCAATCTGAACTTTAGATCTTGTGAAAAGACTGCATTCTCATTTAAAAGAATGGATCTTGCACTCGCGGCTCGTCCGCCGTCTGATGTCTGAGATCTGCAACGTGTTAGCGGAGCGTAAATCAACTCTAAGCTTATGAGGAAATTAGCCATCCGGTGTGTGTGTGCTTAACGTCTCAGCAAATGTCTGCTTTCGGCGTGATGTCTGGTGCTTTTACTGAAAGCGGTTTCAAGTGCTAGCGTCAGGCCCGGACCACGGGTAAACACTCCTTTTACAAAACCATACACACACACACACACACACACACACAGTGGAGGGTTAGCATGCCTGTCTCGTCCACTCAAATGATTAGTAGCAGACCTTGGCACTGGCCACCGAAACCAAGCTTTACAGAGAACTGGAGAAGTATTGCTCACCGCGCGTGTGTGTGTGGGGGGGTTGCCTTCTTCCTTTAAAATGGTTTGGCTCTCTTTATTGAGGTTAGGCTACATCAAAGCACTGCGGCATTAAACAAGACAGAAAGTTAGCGTGTGTGTGTTTTATTTAAAATAAATAAATGTATAAATAAATACCACAGCGTTCTTGAATTCTGTATTCTGATTGGTCAAAACGTTTGTGGTAATTTATTTCCTATAAGAGAAGCCCTTCCAGTAATGCAGCTGCCAATCACAGGTTTCCATAGTAACAGGGACCTATACACAAGACACTGTATTAATATATACATGGCATGGTGGTGTAGTGGTTAGTGTGTGCACCTCACAGCAAGAAGGTACTGAGTCCAAGGGCATTTCTGTGAAGTTTGGGCATATTCCCCGTGCTTGTGTGGGTTTCCCTCTGAGTACTGAGGTTTCATTCCATAGGCTCCACCCCCAGCAACTCTAATAGAATTAATTGGTTTGGTGAATAAATATTATGTACAGTATACTGAATAAATATTATGGAAATATAGGATTTTTCAGTCACATAACGTTTCATAAAATGTTTTTATTTAATAAGAGACAGAAAACATCGCTGTATGAATATAATCCAGTTAAGGGCGTTAACAGGGACTCTGCTTTAATCAGATTATTTTCTGCACTCATGTGGCGTGACTGTAATGAAAATATCTGTAGGTTTTATTTGGAAGTCGGTTCCCTTCATTTAATTACTTCAGTGACTCCATGGAGAAACCACGCAATGTGATGTGATTGGCTGTACCTGAGAGTGCTGACGCGCAGAAATGAGCTTCATTATGCCTGTAAATATCCGTCTATCCACAGACTTTCCACGACAGCATGTAGGGTGCATACCGAGGCTGGATATCTAGGTCACGGATCTTGAATCTCCTTGATATCTATTAGTAAGCCTCCTCCAGTGACTGAGATGCAATAAGCCCTTAAAGACGAGCCTAAAACCTAAACCGCCTCGCTGAGGAGATGGTCAGCCTTGTTGGAGCTTAATCTAGTTTTTTATTTATTTATTTTTTTTAAGGGAAATTAGCGCTGAATAAAACACACAGGGTAAAAATTCAGCGAAGCTTATCTTATTTCGTAGCCAAAAATTAAAAGTACACAATAATATTAGCAATAATAATAGATAGATAGAATAAAAGATATTTCCTGCTAAACTATGAGGCTAATGTAGCTAGCAAGCAAAAATGTTCTTGCTAACACACAAAACTTTCAGACTTGTGTATAAAACTGTTCTCTGTTTGTGCTTCTACATAGAAGCTCAATGATTTTAAAATAATTTGTTGATTATTCACAAATAATGATGTTATATGAGAAAATTTAGGTCATAGAACCTGCTGACTATGCCAGCTATTTAACACGGCTAATGACCGGAAAAAACAAGTTATGTTGTTCTTGTTTAATTCAGACGTGAAATTTCCTTTTTTTTTTTTTGAAGATGGCGGCGCCCAGGTCGGCTGTGGCTTAGTTAGGCTGTGGTTAAGTACCGGTGAATTAATAAGAAACAAAGTCTGCACAGTTTAAACGGTAATCGGCAGTGGAATTACTCCAATATATTGTACGGAACTACTAGACTTGGAAAAAAGACGTTTTGGACACGTAAATGTGACTATACTGCAGCGTCTACGCAGCCTCGGATTGCTACGTTGGCTACATAACAATAAGGTCCTAATAAGGATGGCACCACTAAGGACCGCTGTACCATATTACTGTGCAATATTACATTTCAACTAGACTGTACAATATGTTTATCTTTCAATATCTTTTTCTTTCAATATATTTATCTCTGTGCCATATTACTGTGCAATATTACACTGCAACTAGACTGTGCAATATATTTATCTTTTATATAAATGTTTTTATACGTATATTTATTCATTTTTATGTTATTAATAATTTTCTGGGCAGTGGTGGTAGGGTGTTCAGTTACTGATCCAGAGGTCAAGGGTTCAAGCCCCACTACCAACGTGTTATCACTTCTGTTCCCCCAGTGCAGCTAAGTGGGTTATCAAAGGTCAGCCATGTCTCTCACTGTCTGTGGTGAGAGGAATGTAAAAGAACCATTGCTGACCTTCATAAAGAGTAGGCTACATAGCCGTCAGTGTGTTTCTGCCACCCAATGGCCTGGCGAGCTGTCCAGGGTGTACTCTCCTCTCGCCCAGAGTTGGCTGAGATGGGCGCCAGCCACCCCGCGACCCTAATTAGGATTAAGCAGAAATAGAATGAATGAATAATATTGCATCGAAATCTCATTTTGATGTAAATCTAACTGACAAATAAAGTCTGTGTAAGTCTAAGTCTAAAATAAGGAAATGTTGATGAAAACATACATCTGAAAACACTGATGGTGAAATTCCACTTGTCATTGTGTAACAGATCCCTGCTAGTTACATAGTTAACTAACTAACTAGCTAGCTATTTCCGATAGCTATTTTTTTGTTTTTGTTTTTGTTTTTCTTCCCTAAAACTTATAACAACATGTTCAAGACTTTTAATTTATAAAATAAACTTAATATTCTCACTTAAACACAGTAAAAATACAAATCATGTAAATCGTTTATGCTTCCTTGATAATTTGCTAGCATGTACAATAACTACCCAGCTAGCTATTTAATTATTCTGTTTATAATTGCACACAAATGTATTTTGGTTAAAAATGTATAGATTAAAATCAGATGTTGACAGGGACTTTAATAATTTTCATCTGAGAGCAGCTGCTCTGAGCATTAGCGATCGGTTAAATCCCATTTAAGCATTAGCGTCCACTTTCCGGACTCTCTTTCTCACGCACACACATGCTTGCACAATGCACAGAGGCGTGTGGGTGATAAGCGACAGAGATGTATAACACATACACACATTAAACCCAGACCTTTGGTGCGTTGCAGGTGGCATCCATTTTCCAGCTGCGAGACGGTGATGTATTACTACTTTAATAATCAAAGCCAAATTCCACATGATGCAGATTAATGCTCTCCGAATTAAACGACGTCTTAAACATAAAAGGGAATAAACCAAAAGGGAATGTGAACACAGCTTTGCTTTATGACTGATGATCATGATGTTTATGTTTGAATAAACAAGAAACAGCATTCATGGTTAATTAGCATTTTTATAGATGGTGACGTTTTATAAAATGAGATGTTTCAGTCTGTGATGCTGCAACAGATCGCATAATAAATTAAACCTTATTAATTAAAAACATGTATTTACATTTTAGCTGATTTTAAGAGCAGAGAAATAACCTAATATAATAATAGTTTGTTTAAAAAAACTTTTACATTCTTTTAATCATTATCATGTAAAGGGGGTGTGGCCTCCTTACCTGTCAGACCAATAGTGAGTGGCGTGAAGTCTTTCTGTCATAGTAAAATAGGTGTGGCCCCTGTCTATTCTAGAGGACAGTCTCTGTGCCTGCCCGTTCAGGTAAGTGGGTGTGGCCTTTATGTCTATCCATAAATAAAGTAGGTGTGACCTTTGTACCTGTCTATACACAAAAGTGGGTGTGGTATCTGTAAATATCCATACACTAGAGTAGGTGTGGCCTCTGTGCCTATCCATACAGTGAAGTGGGTGTGGCCTTTGCTCCTGTCCCTACATCAGAGTAGGTGTGGCCTCTGTGCATATCCATACAGTATAGTAGGTGTGGCCTCTGTGTCTGTCCATACAGTTAAGTAGGTGTGGCCTCTGTGTCTGTCCATACAGTTAAGTAGGTGTGGCCTTTGTTCCTCTCCAGACAGCACAGTAGGTGTGTCCACTGTGCCTGTCCTGTACAGTAAAGTAGGTGTGGGTTTGTGCTTGTCCATTCAGCAAAGTAGGCATGACCTCTTTGCCAGTTAGTTTTAGGGGAAGAGGTGTGGCTTCTTTTTGCCTTTTGGTTACAGTTAAGGAGGCGTGGCCTCTGTGCCTGAGTCGCTCTAAGAGATGAATCATAAGGGATCATCAAAATCATGTGACAATATTGTAATATGAGTTAGTGGTAATGTAAAAGGGGATTTTTAAGTCCTACATTACTTTTTTTAGGTTCTTCAAGTACAGGTACTAAATCACCACGTTGACATTTCCACTGTAGTCACATGGCCTTGTAATCTGAAATCTACAGTTAAAAACCTTTTCTATGAAAGTACAAACAGTGGGCTCGGTCTGTTTCTTTATCCATTACAGATATGATTACGTGGAAGTGGAGGAACCCGATGGAGGTATGGTGCTGGGTCGTTGGTGTGGTTCACAGTCTGCTCCTGGACCACAGATGTCCAAAGGGAACCAGATCCGCATCCGCTTCGTTTCAGACGAGTACTTTCCCTCTGAGCCAGGCTTCAGCATCCACTACTCTGTCCTACAGCAGGTAAGCAATTCACAACCTCTTCTTCTCTCCATAATGTACTGAAAGGGGGCAATTATCGCTTATATAACCGGAGCTCGTCTGGGAGCCAAGGTCATTTTCTACATTGTGAGCAGAGCGAGATCGTGACAGAGAATTCCTCCCTTGAACATTGCTCTATGTGTTTTTGTTTCTCTCTTGTTTCCACTCTAAATTGGATGACACGAGGCAGGATTGAGAAATGTTGCTATTTACGGGTGTAATTGAAGGCTTACCCAGAGGTGGCCAGGCTTTTTTCCATCCCAGCTCAGGAAAATGTCCTCCTTTTTCTTTTGCCTATTATGGTTAACTGTCATTCAGGTGGTTAAATTGCCAGTAGGAGTAATTGAAGGACTAAAAGTACAGTTTAATGAGGTAGTGACTGAAAAGTGGTCTTTTATTGATGACCTACTTGCAGAACAAAAAATAGAGAATAACACAGTGGCTCTCTAACACAACCTGGCCATTCTAAACATGCAGAATGAGAAGGAAAACTCATTTTGGGAACCATGTAATCCCACTAGGGATGCGGGGAGGCTAGAGCCTATCTCAGCCAGCTCTGGGTGAATGCAGGGTACACCCTGAACAGCTCAGCCATCTACCTTAGGGCCAACACACACACACAGGACCAATTTGGCACAATTATCCTATATATACATGTCTTTGGACTGTGGGAGGAAACCAGAGAACCCAGAGGAACCCAAACAAGCACGTACAGAACATGCCGACTTTACGCAGAAATGCCCTTATCAAGCCTGGGATTTGAACCCAGGACCTTCTTGCTCTGAGGTGGATATGCTAACCACTACACCACCATGTCTATCCATCAGGAAAGAAAAAATCCATTGATGTGATGATTAGAACATTCAGTAAATTCAGGTCATCAGCTGACTTCATATCATGGCCTCATTAATGTTGCTAAGCCTTGACCGAACCAATTGAAGTTAAGGTTTTATGAGGAATACGAGCTAATTTCAAGGCTAACACACTCTAACAAAATATTAGAGTGTGCAACTTTTTTTTTTTTTGCATGCTTTGTATACTTTCAAGCAGAGGGTCCCAACCATGATCCACATTTTATTACTTTCTTTGCTCTGTCACACCAAATTGAAGTCATAAAGAGCTGTTAATGAGATAATTAGTCAACTCAGGTAAAAGCACTAAAATGGGCAAGTCAAGGGGTTCCCCAGGACCAGAGTAGTGAACCCATGCTTTAGAACACACACAAAAAAAAAGATGCCTTGAAGTCATGAGCAGAAAAAGTTCAGGACCACCCAGGTCCAATATGAAGACCTTACCAAATACCAGAGAGAAAAAAGTAGGACAAATGGAACATCAGTGTCCTTTATGCGGCTGGAGTGTCTGGAAAATTTCAGCAATCCCATTACGGTGTAATTCAAACCAAGCAAAACGCTCTGGCAGGAATCGGTGAGATGAAACGACCACTTTGCGAAATGCGTGTCCCAACACAGGAGAGGCGAATTCCTCCTGTCAAGCCGTAGCAGTTTATCTCCATCTAAAGGACAAGACACACTCCTTCAAGGACAATAAACCCTGCATACACAGAAGGTACTCAGTTCCAAACAGGATTGTAAGAGGTCATCTGTGTAAAACTGGAACACACTGTGCCTGAACAAAAGGCTGAGGAACTGATACTCCACTTATTATCTACCTACAATAGCATCATTCAGCTTTCTCCACCACTTTACACCTCCAGGCCCTAAGTGTCATGTGGTCTTACCAAGTGTCATGACATCAGTGGGTGTGAATGACACTTGGTGGAATTTCCCAGCGTTTGGTATGACTGATGAAGCTCAAACGAGTGGAGAAAGGGCTTTGAGATTATACGGTATACATCCAGACACTGTGAATTATTACTCTCATTGTTTTTCTACCCTTCGAGCAAAGGAAAGATGAGCCTGCAGGAAAAAAAAAACCTACTTTCTGTCACTCTACACTGTATTTAACTCGGTCTGGCTCTCTCTTTGTCTGCCTGTGTATACCCTCCTCTTCATGCTTGACTCTAATGTCCCTTTGTCCTGTGTTGTCTCCGTTCTCATCCTTTCCTTTTCCTTTCCACAGACCACACACACATCCTGAGCCTCTGCACTCCATTACTTTCTCTTACAAAAGCTGTCAGCTCTGAGAGTGCCATGTATTCCATCCTGTCACTCAGATGGTTTTCTTGCAATTCGTCTGAGCAAATACATCTAATCACCTGCAGGGGGGAAGGAAGCCTCTGTTTTCAGAAAATATATATATATATATATATATATATATAAGGACCAAAGAGAAGAGGCTTTAGATTCAGAGACCGCTTCTGGTATTCTGATCTAAAGCAAGAATTAAGACAAAGGACAAACCTTGAAAGGTGCACAAAATGGCTCAGTGTACCCTGCATGGATTTGGGTAACTGGGACTCAAACCCTGGGGCCTTAACCATGTCAGGTTCAGTTCAAAATTGAGATGTTGTGATCTTGTAAGGTACAGTGTCATTTGGGTCGTTAAAACCATTATTTATTGTACTGTATTTTCAGGATCTGGGTAGGAAGTGAAAGAACAAGGCTGCACATTCATGCTGTGGAATGTAAGTTCCTTTGCAAGGGTTTTTGTAGGAACCTTTGTAACATTTTTTGTACAGGTTCCTTTACAGGTTTTTTTTGTTTGAGCCTTTGCAAAGTTCCTTTGAACATTCTTTTGCAGAGTTTCTTTGCAGAGTTCCTACGACTAAGAGTCTTTGTAGGAGCCTTTGTAAGGTTTCTCCAGTTTCTTTTGCTGGGCTTCTTTGTAAGATTCTTTGCAGGGTTTCTTCTAGGTTCCTTTGCAAAGTTCCTTTGTAGGTTCCTTTACAGGGTTCCTTTGTAGAAACCATTTCAGGGTTCCATTTAGGAGCCTTTACAGGGTTGCTTTGTAGAAACATTTGCAGGGTTCCTTTGTAGGACCCTTTAGGGGGTTCCTTTGTAGAAACCCTTACAGGGGTCCTTTGCAGAGTTCCTTTGCTTGTTCCTTTGTAGGAGCCTTTGTAGGGTTTCTTCAGAGGTTCCTTTGGCAGGTTTCTTTGTGGGATTTTTTGCATGGTTTTGCAGGGTTCATTGTAGGAACATTTATAGTGTTGGTTCTCCATGCTAGTGTGAGGGGCTTGACAAGAGTAGAGTAACTGAGAATTGTAAGGAGATAAATGAGATGCTCTGGTCACGGTACAAGGATTCCTGCAATTAGTAAAATTGTATAAGGCACGTCCCACAGGATGGATGGGAGTCTTTGAAAAGACTGAGGAACCTCTAAAGAGGTTATATTTCACAGTGTATCAGTAAGGTCTGTGGAACCCTGAGGAAGGGCTCAAATTTGTGACTGAGGTTTCAGAAATCTGGGCTGATAGTCTGCCTGCTGCCACCTGGGAGAAGAAATGAACAAATTAATAAATTGACCTTCCACCAGAGACTGTGTTTAAAAACAGGTCAGGAACATCTCCCACATGTGTCCTCCATATGTTTCAATTTGGGAGGGAGAAAGATCGGATTGGTTCTTGTAAATAGTTAATAGTGGCAGTATTAGATAATGCCAAATAAAGAGGTGAGGGAGAAGTTCTGCGTATGCAGGTTTCTTTCAGTGAACTGTAAATGATCTGCCCTTTTAAACGTCTTGCTTTTAGTTAAACATTTACACGAGAGGACAGAACGCATCTGAAAGGCTGATATACAATTTGCCTGTGGGCAAATATTTTAGAGAAGCTCTGAAAGCTTTTTAAAAGTGAGACTTTGTTTTAAAAAAATCAATAACAGGAACAGATGAAGAATTTGAGAGAAGAATAACAGAGTGAACTGATGAACCTTGTTATCCCTGACTGTCTGGGAAACTCAAAAGGATCAGACCCCAAACACCAGCCTTCGGAAAACTTCATCAAGGTTTGTTTTTGTTTTTTTGGTGAAAAAGAAAACCAAGGTTTGGAAACCACAGCTATGACAGTTACAACTGTTATATAAGAGAACATAAAAGTTAAAACGACTTTCTTTAGCCACAGTAGCGCTCAAAATCCATGAGAATGTCCTGCACGTTCATAAGCGCACCAACCACCATTATAATAAGATATCAAGTCATTCATTCATTCATTCATTTATTTTTGAAGCCGCTTAATCCTAATTAAGGTCGTGGGGAGGCTGGCACCCATCTCAGCCGACTTGGGGCAATGGTGGGGTACACCCTGGACAGCTCACCAGACCATTGCACACACCCATTCACACTCACTCTCACACTTAGGGGTGATTTGGAACAGCCAGTTGACCTACTGTGCATGTTTTGGACTGTGGGAGAAACTGTGGATTACCCAGGAGGAAACCCACCCAAGCACAGGGAGGACATGCAAATTCCACACAGAAATGCTCCGTGCCCTAACCACTGTGCCACCATGCATATCTACTTAGTACAATTCCCATGATGCACCACTGTAGTATGTAAATAAAAGAACGTACATGGTGTGGTGCTGTTATAGGAAAATAATCAAGGACGGCATAGTGCGATAAATATGCACTCCATATGCACTCCATGTTTTTAATTGGGTTGTGTGGAGCGGTTTGGCTACAGTCTGTGTGCGAGCTGTTACTATAGAAATAACAATGTTGGTGGTGAAGGTAATTATTGTATTAATGCAGAGTTTTGGCATAGTTGTAATCACCAGCTTTGTTTGTCCATCCATATGTTTGTTTGTTCATGTTCATGACCTCACCCATGCATGGATTTTCCCCAAACTTGGTGGGAGCACTACCCTAACTACGTCCCAGAGATAATCTTCATTCATTCATTCATTCATCTTCTGAACCGCTTATTCCTACTTAGGGTCGCGGGGAGGCTGGCGTCCATCTCAGCCGACTCTGGGCGAGGGCGGGGTACACCCTGGACAGCTCGCCAGGCCATCGCAGAGAGATAATCTTATAAAATAAAATTTTGACCATGGTCACAAAATTTTGGAGATAGAGCACCTATAACTTGGAAATGAGGGCAGTGGTGGCCTGGTGGTAGGGTGCTGGCTTATTGATCTGAAAGTCAGGGGTTCAAGTCCCACTATCAGCGGGTTGTCACTGCACAACCCAGTGCAGCTAACTGGGTTATCAAAGGCCAGCCATGTAAAAGAACCATTGTAAGCATGTAAAAGAACCATTGCTGTCATTCGTAAAGAGCAGGCCATTGGGTTTTGTCAGCTTGTTTCTGCTCTGCGATGGCCTGGTGAGCTGTCCAGGGTGTACTAAATTAGTATTAAGCGGTTCAGAAAATAAATAAATGAATGAACTTCAAAACGAGTGGTGATAGACATGTGGTTACAATGGAACACTAATAGGAAACCATATACTGACTTTCAAATGAGGCAATTACCTTTGACCTTGAGTGACCTTCAAAGACCTTCACCATTTATCTCATAAATCCTTCAAACAAGAAAGGCTTTTTTCATGCTAATTAGGTCACTTCCACTGACCATAGAATGTATCATAACACGAGCGCAGGGGTATTTAGTATTGTTACCATATAGGGTGTATTTATTGCATTATCCATGCTGTGTGGCAGAGGTACATTACAGTCTATCCCTACCCTATATACCGTAGGAGCATTTAACCTTGAACAGAAAAGAAATGCTCCCGCACCAGGAATGTGTTGCACTTTTTTTGGCTAATTGTACCTTACCGAGCTGTATAATCTCAACCGAGATGACCTTCTGACCTCACCAGCAATAAAACGTGGGCGGGTTTTCCAGGCTGCAGTCAGTCATAACTTCTACACGTTACAGCGTCACTTTCCATTTCCGACTCGGCCACGCTTCAGTTTCCTCCAGGGCTTCGCATGGCACATTTAGGGAGGATTATTCCCCTGAAATGATTTAATAGACACGCTCGCCTTTGATGTCTGACGCCTGTCAGAGCTTTACAAGTCCTCTCTCTTTCTCCGCCTTGCTTGTTTAAAGATGTGCTTGAGTGTGTCTTGACACTTTTATATTGGCAAGAGTTGCTCTCACTTCATACTGAACAAAGTCGTCCTTTATCTTCTTTTTAGTGATTTAGTATTGATTCAGGTGATCACAGAATAAAACACACAGGATTTATGTTTGAAGCTTCATTCAGACAGGACGTGTTCTACACGAAGAGAGGTGTGGTCGTGTAATCTTCGTGTAGAACTTCTGGCATTTTAGTCCTGTCAAAATCTGTCATATCTGCTATTTTTTTGGATTGCATAATTTTTTATTTTTTATCTTCTTTTAAATGACCAGGAGAAATAACCCTTTCAGGTTGACCTGTTTGGACTGTCCAATATCATGAAATGCTTAAAAGTTTTATATCTACAGTTAACTGTATACCATAAACATGAATCAGATATGCCCTGATGAAGGGGTGAACTGCCGAGCTGGCTATCAGTCCTATCCAGTGAGAGCAAGTGGACTGTTTGAATTTTATTTTATTTGATCTGGATGAACTGGATTATGAGAAATAAAGCTTATTAATTACTTTAAAAAACTGACCACATCCATGCATGGATTTTCACTAAAATGGGTGAGAACACTACCTCACTTGAGTCTCAGACATAAACTGATTTTGGAATGTAAAGTTTCCACTGAAGTTTTCCTGTTTCCTTAAAAGGTTTTGGTTAACTTTGAAATGAGTGCTTCGAATATTAATTCATTCATTCATTCATTTTCTGAACTGCTTAATCCTAATTAGGGTCACAGGAAGGCTGGCACCCATCTCAGCCAACTCTGGGTGAGGGCAGAGTACACCCTGGATAGCTTGCCAGGCCATCGCTGGGCAGAAACATGCTGACAGCAATGCAGCCGAGTCTTAATATATTAACCCAGCACAGAGTTTCGACACACCGTAAACTCCGTTATTAAAACCATAAACCGGGATATATATATATATATAAAATAACAGTCTGACTATAAATACTTTCCTATCAAATGTTGTTCATGTAATGACTCTAGAAGGGACAGAAGAGCGGGCCAGCTAGTGTTAGCAGTTAACCTAGCAAGAGTCACAGGAGCTTTTGGTTGTTGTTTTTTTTTTTTTTTTTTTTTTTTTTTTTTTTTTTTTTGGGGGGGGGGGGGGGGTATTGTTTTTCAGTAGTGATGTATCTACTAATTGAACATATGCAATTGTGCAATTGCTCATATCCAGTAGGTTCGGATAGTTATAGTAATTATTTTAAGTTGCCGTGAATAAATGTTATGTAACGGTAGATGAGGTTTTTGCATCCGGTGCTCTCTCACAGCGTCATGTGTCTCCTTCAAGCCTTCTTGTGCTTCGTAAGAGGGATAGAAGGAGGTGTGTTTTGGCACACAGTTCTCTGATCGTGGAAGGTGTGGCTGACTGATTACGCTCTATTTATAGAGCGAGGAGGATGGAGTGCGAGAACCTACAATTCCTCTTACAGTACCCCTCCAGACCTGACTCACAGCGCTCCTGCATTTTCTTTGGCGCCTTCTTTTAAAATCCGTTTAACGACCAGCTGGATTGTGGTGAGGATTTCAAAGAGGATTTGGCTGTATAGTGTTTAAAATGTTAGGGATGAGAATGTCTGAGACTCCATGGCCTGCCATTGTGTGTTCCCAGAACCATGCAGCGACTCCACCCAGACTCGAATTCCTGCAGCTATTAGTGTGTCATCATTTGGGAAAGTTAATGGAACAAATTTTGTGATGAAGCAAGTTTAGCTGGTTTGCTCTTGGAGAACAGTTTAGTTGACAGAACCCCCACCCCTACCTGCATCCCCGCCACACATGTTTACCACTTTACAAATCAGCTTGCTCATGATAAAGCTTAAAGGTAAGTTATTATCCCCATTTTCAGACCTTTGTTTTACAGTTTGGACTCAGTAGAGCACCAAAGTACGATTCCTAATCCAAAAACCTTACAGTACTTCAGAAAGCTGTTTCCCCATGCACCTTCTCCTGAAACACAGATTTTGAGTTTGTGTGCTGGACAGACTGTTTGGTTTCCTCCTCACATGTATGGTCTTGCTCTCTGTACATACTCTTCTCTGATTTGTCACCTGAAGAGGCAGAACGGGATAGGTGGAGATACTGCTGTGTGTGGGAGGGGCAGTATGGTAAGGCCAGCTAATCAGAACGCCCTGCACTCCATGAGGTATTAGTGTGCCCCCCAGGAAAGGCAAAACGTTTTGTTTACATCCAGCTTAAACAGCCCAGAAGAAAACCTAAACATGCGCTAACACGCTAACCTGATTTTTGATTCTCTGGCAGTGTCTCACACAGCTATTCATCAGTCTAACAACATTAATGGGTCAAAAAAAGTGGACAAATCATCTTTTCTCCTCTTTAAGGAATACCCAGAGCAATTTTTTCTACTATCTTTAATTTAATTTAGTGAAGAGGGGTAAAGTTTATAAGGCCTTAAATAAATTCATAACTTACAATCATTAACCAACCAATCAACTACATCCACCTGAGATGCTCAGATTGGATGCAGCAACATACACTCGTTCAGTGCGTAAACAAGTTGAAAAATGGTGCCCTGTATAAAAAACAATAACTAGAGGAGCACTTATCGAGTATAAGGTACCTTTTGCAGCCACCAATGGATTATTATAACTTGCTATTGTTATAATGAAATGTCTCCCCCTAGTTAGTGTCTGGTGAACATTCGGGCACATATTAAAAAGAACAGGCATTTTTTGGGCTTTCTTCTTTTCAATATGATTTCATACACGGATCACCTCAAAAATGTAATGACTTGTTATGTGTACCATACTCTGTTCTAGAAAAAAAAATCATCCAAATTTTTTTAGTTATTTTGCACACAAACAAACTAACAAACAAACCAGCACAAGTAAAATATAACCTTCTCATGATGGTAATAATTCATTTATTTATACACTTCCCAAATTGCCAAAACTCCACATAGAAACAACCTCGCTGAGCCCAGGACTTGAACCAAGGACTATCTTGCTTTGAGGAAGATGTGCTAACCACTATGCCACCGTGCAGCCATAATAAAGCTGGGATGCCTCCACTATTAAGTTTGTTACATTATGGCATGTGGGGTTACAGAAACAAGCCGTATCCATTTTGAGTCTGCTGACTGATTGTGTTTCGCCATTTAACATCAACAGTCATTTGACCAGACCTTGAATAGACTCCCAGAACGGTGTCATGACTCCCATGGTCATCCGGCGCAGACATGCTTCCTGTCAGGGTCACCTTAATAACAAAGTATCAGGCGGTAACATTCATTCTGTCTGACTTCCTTTCTGAGAAGTGTTTGGCTGCAGAACTGCACTGTGTTTCTTGGGACCTGTGGTAAGCCTGTGTTTACTTCATCAATAATGGCCTGATGTTGAAGAGATGAATCGTTTTTCCTGATTCACTGAAAAGATTCCTTCAAGATCGTTGAGTTAATTAGAATGAACTGTCGTTGGTCAAGCCATGACGACTTTGTTTACTAACCACAAGTACCAAAGTAAAGCATTTTTTAGGAATACGGATGCTAACCTTGCGTAGTCGTAGGACAGTATTTGAGTATGACAAAGTGTGACAGGGCAGTGTTTAGGGCAGTGTTTAATCTAGTTGGTTTTGTTTCTGGAAAATTGCAGTGTGTTTATTGGCGTCTTTCCTTTTTATAGCCTGGAACCCAGCGACGCCAAAGTGGATTTGTGATTATGAAGCAGTGTTGTCTTTGAGCAACCACTAGCCCTACTGATTTTAGGCACGAAAACTTTTTACCAATACTGTTGCTAAACTGGCATAATAACAGGTCTTATATTACTGCCTTCGAGAAGGTCGGACTCTCGCCAAAGTAAAAACCAAGCAACTCATTTGTTAGTGTTTCTGGATGTACAAGCAGTAGCACAGAATGACGTACACTCTATACACTCGCTATTCCGAGACATACTGCATCTCTCTACTTGACTCCTCGAATACGTTTGTTAGAAGAAGAAACTGAGACCTTGAACAGCACACTATCCATTGCAGGGCCACACTCACATCTCAGGGCAATTTGGAATAGCCAGTTAGCCTAATTTGCATGTGTTTGGACTGAGGAGACTGGATTACCTGGAGGAACCCATGCAAGCACGGGGAGAACATGCCAACTCCAGACACAAATGCCCTTGCCAAGCCCGGGACTGGAAACCAGGACCTTCTTGCTATGAGGCGGACTTGCTAACCAACGCCACCGTGCTGCCCTAAATAAGTACACAGTCTCCTCCAAGCTACAAACAAGAGTGCTTCTTCATGTCTAATTTTGTTCTGTAATTCTTAATTCTCTACAATTATGTTCCTCTAGCTGGGGGTACAAATAAAATCACCCTCCCTAAGGAAACCTTTTCAACGAAATTACTCTTGATTGTTGGAGATCATCTCAGATATCCAGTTCCTCTTCAATGAGGCTCTGCTCTCTGTTCAAACAGCAGAGCTCTGTTTTGCTGTGGTCAGCCTTGTTGGCTAAACGCACTCCACCTAAATAAGCAATCATTCACTTTCACCACTTCAACCAGGAGCAGAGGAAAAAACGTTTTTGGCCGTAAAAACCCAGGAAAAATTGGTGGGAAACAGTAAATGTTTGAGTGAAGAGCCCATTAAAATAGCGCCCAGCCTTGCTCTGGTAACAGGACATGTTTTAATCCTGAGTGAGGGAGGTGGAGAGAGACCTGCATGCTGGGTTTGTTGTTCCCAAGTGAGAGTTTAATAATGGCTGAAGGGCTTTTGAACTTTGGGCAAAGAACTAGGCAAAGAACTAGGAACCTTTCTGCACCGATACATCTCATTAAACCCATATGGACCCGAGTGCAAATCTATACTTAGACGTGAGATGACTGAGATTAAGAGGCCAGATCTTAGGCATCACTCTCGTGGTCCAGATCAGTGGTCACCAAGCCCATTCCTGCAGTTTGTATCTTCATCCATGATCCAACAAACCTCTTGCAGCTGATCAAGAACTTCTCAAGGTGATGATTAGATGGTCAGGTGGGTGTGATGATGGTAGGGTTGGAGCCAACATCTTGATGGAGGTAGATCTCCAGGAACAGGGTTGGTGACCACTAGACTAGACACTTGTCGTGACCCTTCTGGTGTCTAGTGAACCCATGTTTTTTTTTCACATTAGTAGAAATAGGTGGACAGGTGAAGATAAAGCAGAACATTGTCTTTCTTCTGGAAGCTGGTGACCCGCGATTATCATCCTTCCACACTGAAAGCTGTTTGGCAATAGAAGAATGTTTCCTAGCAGATGGGAACTCATAGAGAAAATTGCAAGGAAAAAAATCACCCCAAAACCTGGTTATATGTTCTTCTAGAAGTTTGTGAAGTGTCCATGGAGACTGAATTATAATAAGCAATAAAATGTTAATATACATGGAGCTGATTTATACTCGCACACATTTTCCTTGGAGGATGCAAGACGAATACATTCCTTACTCACATTGCATGAACAGAATAATGGGATTGTTCTTGCCAAGAGGAAAATATGTGCGACTTCCTTCAAATTAGAGCTAAGGTGCCGAAGCACCTCCTGCGGGACGAAACACAACCCAGATTATTTGCTTTCTTAGAAAAAAAGGAACCATGTACCACCGGTAGTTTATTATACGCCATTTTAAAATGGTGGCCTTTATTTAATTCCCTTCAGGTGCTGTTACTTGCTTGTTCTGGACAAGGGGTCTGGTAGTTTTCGGGTTGTTTTCATTCCTGTGATGAACAAGAGCTTTCAGATGAGCAGTGCGGACTTACGAGGGACTTTGTACACTCTTTATCTCAGGATAAAGGAAGTGCACCTATTTTATGGCTAGGTTGCTTAACAGGTATGCACTGATTTATTGACCTTGAGTTGATCAATGAGATTGTATGCACTGTCATTGCTATATAATAATCCATGCCTAGGGTTTCATAAAGCTCTCCATAGAACATTTACGTGCTATTTGGCAGATGCCTTTGTCTAGTCAGTTGAGGGTTAAGGGTCTTGCTCAAGGGCCCAACAGTGGCAGCTTGTTGGTAATGGGGTTTGAGACCCTAACCTTCTGATCAGGTAACCAGAGCCTGAACTACTAAGCTACCACTGCTCAAGTCTCCTAATGGACAACCCAACATACCATTAGGGTCCATTGTAGTTCAAGCCAATATTTATCAACACATGGAATTTTCCAAGATCCTCTAAGCAAAACCACCAGGCGTGTTCTTCTTCCATGTTGGTTCCTCAGACTTTTTTTATTGGGATCTCCATAAGCACCAGATGGTCAAACCAAGGAATATTTAAGGTTCTACATTGACTTCTGTCCACATTAACATTTCTAAGGCTGGATATTCCATGTGTCATGTTGGTTGATCAAGTTGTGGATCTCTCCATAGAACCTAAAAGGGGTTCGCCAGAGAGAGAAGAACCTTTATGGTTCTAGATGGGATCAGTGTAGGTCTCTGACTTGTTCATTAGGGATTTAAATCTGTCTCCAGGTTTCTCTAAAGCTTTGTGACGATGCCTGCTGGTAAAATTAAATAGACGACAAATCAAATCAAATTTAATTCACTATTAATGGTAGCTTGAAGGTTCGTTTTTAGGTTGAACTGCTTTTCCGGTCAGAGCGACTAATCTTGCTGTCACGCTAAAACACGTCTCTCCCAGACACCCTGACGATTGTTTGTTTGTTTACATGCAATCACACATTTCTGGTGGAGTTGTTTCCTCGGATGCTTGACTCACTCTGAGTAACCGAGGCTATGTCAGGTCTGTTCAGCATCCCCCAACCCACCCCCCAAATGCACACACAATTACACACATACCCACACACAAACACACACACACACACACACACACACACACACACACACACACACACACACACAGATGCAACCAATTTGAAACACCTTGTTGTCAGAGCTGCACAACACAGTGGGATCCATTATTTCATTCTGGGGTTTATACCTCATGAGATCCATTCATCAGCTCTGACCTTGCGCATGACGTCAAAGGGATTTTGTCGAAGGCAGAGGAATAACATCACGTTAACTCCTTTAAAGGGGGGTAAATATTTTCTGCGTTGCTATGCATGAGGCTGTCGGAGCATATGGCGTGTAAGAATTAGAAACGCCTTTGGTGTGCGTGTTGCATTACAGAGTGTCTATATGGAAATTTCACTTATCGCTTACGGTACAGTTTACGGCCTAACAGACCATAATGTGTTTTGGGGTTTTTTTGATGTTCCTAATTAGTAAGATGATTTTAATTACCTAAAAGGTCTCTTAAAGGACATCCAGCGGGTGTAACACTCACTGCGCGCAGTCTGAAAGCTGTAAGTAGCACAGTGTTAATTCTTCACCTTGATATGAAGACCTGAACTGATTCTTCTGACAGATTCACGTGGAGGAAAACGTGGTTTGTAGGCAGAAAAGCCTAGGAGATGATGTACTGTGTGTCTCAGCAGGAGACATCGCCAACGAGACTTCACATGTTCATTCTGTGACAGAATGGAAGAGAGTCACACGTTCACGAGCTGCTAATGATTTCCATTCCACATTATTCACAACTGAGAGACAAAGAGGGGGGGGCAGACAAAACAATAGATGGAGAGAGAAAGGTGTAATGAAAGATAGAGCCATAGTGAGAGTGACAGAGAGAGAGAAAATGGGATTGAGGAGACAGAGAGAGAGACACTCAAAAAGAAAGAGAAAAAGAAAGAAAGTAAGAAAGGAATAAAATGAGACAGAGAGTGACAGCGATACAGAAAGATAGAGAGTGAGTGAGAGACACAGAGAGCGAGAGAAACAGAGAGTGAGAGATCGAGAGAGAGAGAGAGATGAGACAGAGAAAGAGAAAGAGAGTTTGTGTGTGAGAGAGAAAGAGAAAGAGAGAGGGAGGGATCAAAAGAGAGAGAGGGAGAGAGAGAGAGGGAGAGAGAGAGACAGAAAGAGTGTGTGTTTGTGTGTGTGTGAGAGAGAGAGAGAGAAAGAGTGAGAGAGTGTGTGTGAGAGAGGAAGAGACTAAGAGAGAGAGAAAAAGAGAGAGAGTGTGTGTGTGAGAGAGAGAGAACTGAGGACTGAAAGATATTTATTAAAAGTTTTTTATGTAAATAATGTAATAAGGAAGTAAAATCCCTTCTGTTGGTGAAGGGCGGATTCGTGAGGTTAGCTGGGATTAAACAGGTTTTGTTAAAGAATAATAAAAAACTGGAATCATTAGTATGCGAGTGAGACGAGTCGTGCAGTGTAAAGTACGCCGCTGAGGGATTTGTTCAGGTTTTATTCAGGCATGACTTTGAGTGTCGGATGAAATGTTATTAAAACGGTGCGGCGTGATTTTCCATCCTGATTTACGATCCATTCCCTGCTCTGCTGTTTCCTTCTAACTTTCGAACGTCCTCGTTGTGAAAATAACCCGTCATGGCGCTGGAATAGTCTCGTGTCTTTGAAATCTCTTGCCCTCATTTAGTCACGCTGACCCCTTTCACAGTTCGGCTTTACATCGCGGACCTCGTTTATCAGCGGCCATGACGGAGGTCTATGACCATGGCAACAAGCCTTTCACAGACCTCCTGAACGTACTGAGAAGAAGTCGTGGCCTTTCATGTAAGACGGAATTCGTCTGCATATTTTCTTTTCGCTATCCAAGCAATAAGGGACACTACCCTACCTGAGTGTCACAGATGACTTGATTTTCAAATGTTAAGGTCAAAGGTGAAGGTCAGAACAAGGTCACAATGTTTTTGGGATAGAGCGCTTATAACTTTGAAACGGGTTCATATAGACAAGCAGTGATAGAACACTAACAGGAAACTATGTATGGACTTTCAAATGAGACAGTTACGCTTGACCTTGAAAGACCTTGAAAGTTCAAACCCCAGACATCTTGTAAACCGTCCAGTGTTCTGGACTTTTATTGGCTTCCTGCTGTTACAACTTCCTACAATTATATTCTATTTCCTGCTGGCTGTGTTCAGGTTTTGGAATTGAGTTATTGTGGAGTTCTTCAGGGTTCTTGTTGGATTTTTGGAGATTGTGAGTTAACATGCTTGGCGCATGAACCTGATCCAAGTGTTTACTGTGTGATGTGTTTAGAAACCTGCTGTGTCTGTCGTCGTGCCGGTGGCTCTGCACAGCGTGGAGGCTCTGAGTGAAACCATGTCTGAATTCGGCACGGTGGAGGAGGTCCTGAAATACCTGGAGCCTGATCGCTGGCAGCTCGACCTGGAGGAGCTTTACAAGCCCACATGGCACATCCTGGGCAAGTCCTTCCTTCACCAGAAAAAAAACAGAGGTACGAATAATCCACAGAGTGTTGATGTTATTTTAGGATTATTATTATTATTTATTTTGTAAGCTACTTAATCCTAATTAGGGACACAGGGAGGCTGGCGCCCATCTCAGCCGACTCTGGGTGAGGGCGAGATACAACCTGAATAGCTCTCCAGGCCATTGAAGGGCCAACACCCAGGGCCAACACACACAAGCATTCACACTCACATTCACACCTAGGGGTAATTTGGAATAACTATATTATTATTGTTGTTGTTGTTGTTGTTGTTGTTGGTGGTGGTGGTGGTGGTGGTGGTGGTGGTAATAGATAAATAGATAGAAAGAGACAGGCAGATAAAAGAAAAAATAGACACAAATAGAAAAAAAATGATGAATGAATTAACTAGGATGGCACAGTGGTGTAGTGGTTAGCATGTTCACCTCATAGCAAGAAGGTCCTGAGTCCATGTTCCGGGCTCAGTGCGTGTGTGTCTGCATGGAGTTTGCATGTTCTCCCTCAGCTTGCATGGGTTTTTTCCAAAAACTCCAAAGACATGCATATTAAGTTAATTGGCTATTCCGAACTACCCCTTGGTGTGAGTATGTGTGTATGGTTGTGTGTGAGTGTATGTGTTGGCCCTGCGATGGACTGGTGAGCTGTTCAGGGTGTACCCTGCCTTCGCCTGAAGTCAGCTGAGATAAGCTCCACCCTCCCCGCAAACCCTGATTGGGATTAAGGGGTTCAGCACATGGATAAATGAATGAATAAATATATAAAAGCAGTAGGATCAGGTGTGTATGATAGACTTTGTACATTAATGCAACATTAAGAGCAATTTGAACTTCATAAGAGAATTATTAAACCTGCAGATCACTGGATTCGTCCCAGATTTCAATCTCAACAAATTCCTAAATAATGAGGATCAGCTGAGAAAGTGTGTGATTTAAACGTCTTGATTCAGGACTCAGACTTTTTGGATCTTGCCTCAAGCCAATAATAAAAGGTGAAGTAAACAGCTGTCTAAACTCTGTGTGTGTGTGTGTGTGTGTGTGTGTGTGTGTGTGTGTGTGTGTGTGTGTGTGTTAAGGCGTGGTGGATCTGAACCTGCTCCGGGAGGAGGTCCGGCTGTACAGCTGCACTCCTCGGAATTATTCCGTGTCTCTGCGTGAGGAGTTGAAGAGAACGGACGTGATTTTTTGGCCCAGCTGTCTGCTGGTAAAGCGATGTGGAGGAAACTGCGCCTGCTGTTCCAACAACTGCTTCGACTGTCAATGCACGCCCACTAAAGTGACCAAAAAATATCATGAGGTACGGACCCCACTTCCTGCTGCTTGATTTCACATAAAATCCCAGTGGGGTAATTATTATTTATTTATTCATTCATTCATTTTCTAAGCCGCTTAATCCTAATTAGGGTCACAGGGAGGCTGGCGCCCATCTCAGCCAACTCTGGACGAAGGCAAGGAACACCCTGGACAGCTCGCCAGGCCATCGCAGGGCCAACACACACACAACCATTCACACTCACACCTAGGGGCAATTT
>JAOUQZ010000001.1:23139177-23149262 GCA_028564935.1 Neosilurus hyrtlii
AATTTAATTTTACTATGTAAAGCTGCTTTGTGACAATGTCAATTGTAAAAAGTGCTACACAAATAAAACTGACTTGAAACTGACTTGACTGCTCAATCAGAGCAGGTGTTGTAACTCTACCAAAGACTGAACCCTGGTGCAGAACTCCACTGTCCTCAGAAACAATGCCAACTTCACCTCCCCCAAAAAATCAGCAAAATCCATTCATAACTTTATACATATATACAGACAGACAAAGAGACAACAGCCAAAGACACAGACAGACAATCAGACAGACAGACAAACAGTCAGACAAACAAACGGACAGCAGTCAAAGACAGACAGACATAGAAACAAACAATCAAACAGACAGACAGACAAGGAGACACGCAGAGAGATAGACAGACAAACAAACAAACAGACAGACAAAGACAGACAGGCAGGCAGGCAAGCAAACAAACCAACAGGCAGGCAAGCAAATAAACAGACACTTCGTTGCTGGAAGTAAAAAAATATATATATATATTTAAAATAACATAAAAATATTTTTGTTCAGCAAAAAACACCACGTTGGAATTATAATAAATCAACAGTATGTCAATTTACTCCTTTATATTTATTACAATCATTTACATCTTCTATCAGTTCTTTTTAATTTGTATTTTTCAGATTAGAAAATCCTCCAATCAGAAGCTTTTCAATATATATATTGTGCTAGCAGTGTTTACTTTTAATACAAATTCTCTAAAGTTCAGCGCTAGCAACACTCTTCTTATTGAAGATAGATCATCTCCCGTGTTTTGATCTGCTGCTACGGCAGGACTCTGTTTCTGTTTACAGTTTTGGTAAAATTTACAACATAAATAAAAATTTGGTGTTAAAAATGAAGGAACAAGAAAGTCCTGGATGCCCTGGTGCAGCAATAAGTGCTCTGAGAGAGAAGTACTCCGGAAGCACTTTAGAAATGAGGTCATAGCAAAAAAGAAATAAATAAAAACCTTATCCTTAGAGATTTTATCCTGGCAGGTTGACCCGAGGCGCGCGTTCTTTTACGATGTTCTCAGTGGAAGCGCTCGCGCCACAAAGCTGAGATCATTAAAGCTCTCTTTTTGTACTTTTGTTTTTATAAAATCAAATTTTACGTATCAGGAAGACTTTCCGTCTCCTCGCCTGACCACTAACACAACACCGCGGTTGAGTGGAATTAAACCCAAGACCAGGGTTCTGAACAGGATCAGGGATGGGATCAGTTCTCCGCAGCGCTCTCAGGCTTCAAAACGGATTTCTCACGCCACCAAAATAAACACCACAAGTGTAAAAATGAGCTCGGGACCACAAGCTACACTGTGGGAGGAGTTTATTGTGTGTATGATGAAAGCTCAGGTTATCATTCTGAAAAGAAAGGGCACCCCTGTCGAGTGTATGGCTCTTACTGCTGAAATCACAGCATCTAGAACATTTTAATGAAAAGAAAATGAGATGAAATGACTGATATTGAATTTCTACACACGTGATACTTTCCTGGCAAACATCTGGAGCACAGTGTGACAGTGTAGAGCGACACACACGTGCTACAGCTTGAATTATGAATAGTATATGAGTATTAAAGTTTGAATACATCTCAGTTACATAAATATTTAAGCTTACAAATTTATTTTTCAAAAATGTGACAAACGTCACGTAGCCACACCTGCATTACATTCTAATCGTTATTCAGTGCTAATGCTAATGCTAATGCATGTTATTAAACTGCATACTGTCGATCATGCAAGTCTTGAGCGTGATGAAACAATCGCTGGATCTATAATTAATTCGAGAGCGCGTTCTAAAACAGTAGATGTCAAACAGCTTCCCTGTGATTCACGACTCCATTACTTTTGTTCAAATGCTATATTTCACGCTACCGCTGTCTCGTTACTCTCCCCATTTTACGTCAATCCCCATGCAAGGCGAACGAGGGGAAAATTACTGCGAATGAGGAAAAAAAGACTGTGGTGGCGAGGGCTCTGTGAAAGGATCTCTCCGAGAGCTCCATCACTGTTGTCTGTAATTGAAAGTGCATATGGACGATGGACCGTTGGACCGGCCCACTCCCAGCTTGTTAATTACAGGCTGCATGAACGGCAGGTTTCCAGGAAGCGGTGGCGGTTACGGAGGAAAATGAAGCGATCGAGAGTGCTTCAGAGAGGGAGGTATTAATCTCTGGAGATGTGAGGGATTTTTTTTTCTGTGTTACTGAGCAATACCGGTGATTTCAATCTCAGACAGGATGTGATCATGAGTTCAGAGATATCAGCTCATGGAAATAACGGTTCAATATTTCAGATTTATACCACAGTGCTGGATTCTGATTGGTTGGAAAAATGTGTTGAATAATTCTTTGGGACAGCAGCTGTCCCTGCTTCATGTTCATGCACTCATTTGGACACATTATTGTTTCCATAGCAACACCGGCAAGAGTCACCAGTGTCAGAAATAAAACTTTAGTTTTTCAGACATGTTTTTAGAAAACAACAGATTATTTTCTTTGTCGCGTTTGTCATTTTTTTCTTCTTCTTGTTGATGACTAGACATGAACACCAGTTGCTCGAATGAAAAACTCTGCAGGGCCAGGACATCTCAGCTTGTCTCTTCTGGCCATGTTGTCTGCCTGATGACCCCATGTAGAGGACACTCTTGGAGTAGCCGTTGGGTGGACAATGGCGCTGTGTCGCACGATAATTTTATTTATTTTCAGAACAGAACTACATTTCCCATCAGACCCAGTGTGTCATGTGATGAAGGCACGATTCACTGATGGCCTGCAAATGTTTCCTGTTTTATCTTACTAGTGGTATTGTTTAAGTTCTGGATTCTGTGTTTGGTTGTTTAGATTCAGTGGTTGCTGGAGGTCGCTCCAGCCGTGGCGTGTTCGTGTCCTTGGCATGCGTATCTTGTGGTAGTTTATTTAGTTTCATTCATTCATTCATTTTCTAAGCCGCTTAATCCTAATTAGGGTCACGGGAAGGCTGGGGCCCATTTCAGTCAACTCTGGTCGAGGGCGCGGTACACCCTGGACAGCTCGCCAGACCATCACAGGGCTAACACACACACAACCATTCACACTCACGTTCACACCTAGGGGCATTTTGGAACAGCAAATTATCCTACTGTGCATGTTTTTGGACTGTGTGAGGAAACCAGAGTACCCAGAGGAAACCCATGCAAGCACACAGAAACCGGAAATTGAACCCAGGACCTTCTCGCTGTGAGGTGGACTTAGTGTAACCACGGCATCCCCGTGCCGCCTCCTAAATTAATTAACGAGAAGAATTTTTTTAAAATGTGAAGAACAAAAAGGACCATGTTACAAGAGTTCAGAGGTTAGCTATATTCTGCAACTGATCTGAATAGCTACATATTCATACTGGATGGAGACACATACACACACACACACACACACACACACACACACACACACACACATACATACATTCACTACGTGTGACTTTAATGAACAAACTCTCCTCACTCAAACTTTTTTTTCCATCGCTCAGGTCACGACGTCAGGATGTCCCCCCCATCTGATATCCCAGAATGCCGTGCTCCGACACCTTTGCCCTACTATTCCATTTTCACTCCACGACGTTAAAAACAAGCGAGACACAAAAACGTCTTTTATTCAGCGACGGAGCAGCAGGTCGAACTCTTTCCTCCTTATACACACATCCACGGCCAATTTGGAGCATAAATATGATTGAATGATGTTCTTCAAACACACGGAGGAAGCCGGCTTTAATGATTTCTTTATGTACGAGTCAAAGTCAAACTCTTAAAATCAACAGATCATAAATAGTCCAGCATGTGAAAATAATAAACAGAGCTGAAAAGCCGTCTCTTCCCTTTTGGGTTTTTATTATTCTTTTTCTTAGGGATTTTTCCCCGTCTCTTTCGGAACTCAGGGATGATATCAGGGCTGGTTTTCTTCCTCCTTGTTTTATTTCACAGCACCATGTGGAGAACTCTGAAGAACATATCTGCAGGAGAGACCTTCTTGATTTCTGAGCGTGTCCTGAATTAGACCTGAGATCTGAATGTAATGTAAAGCTCAGAGAACTGGGAGTGGTTGTGCTCTTCTCTTTTCCCGGAGCCGGTCATTCCTGCAGTTTCTTACATTCATGACAAAGCGATGAATCAGACCACCCACTTCTACATGACGGCACGTCGCACTGCGCGAGAGCTTAAACCACTTTCAGCTGCTGCTCTGGATTGAATTCAGTTCAACTCCGCCCACAAAACATTCATAAAATTATTTCACTCATTTTGTTTCTTAACTGCTTAATCCTTATTAGGGTCACTGGGAGGCTGGTGCCCATCTCAGCCGGCAATGGCCAAGGGCAGGGTACACCCTAAACAGCTTGCCAGACCATTGTAGGGCCAACACACACACAACAATTTACTCTCACACCTGGGGGCAATTTGGAACTGCTAATCAATCTACTGTGCAAGTTTTGGGGAGGAAACCGGAGCACCCGGAGGAAACCCATGCAAGCACAGGAAAAACTCCACACAGTACCACCTCAAGCCCGGGAATCGAGCACGGGACCTTTTTGCTGTGAGGCAGACATGCTAAACACTGCACCACCGTGCTGCCACAATCCCCAATGCTTGTGTGGGTTTCCTCAAGGTACTCCAGTTTCCTCCCACAGTCCAAAGACATGCACAGTAGGCTGACTGGCTGTTTGAGAGTGCCTCTGGGTGTGAGTGTGAGCGTGAATGTTGAAAGAATTATTTATTTATTTTCTGTTTGCTTTTTTCCAAAGTAACCTTTAACCTGAGTTTTAACCAGAAAAATAGTTTACATTGGGAATTTCTTTATAAAACTTTATAAAATGTCCTAAAGTTTATTTATGTATTGATCTTCAAATATTTAGTGTAATAAAAGCACTGCTTCTACCCCCCCCCCCCCCCGTCCCCCATCTGCCCCTCGTCTCTCTCCCGCTTTCTTTTCTGACCCCTGATTGAACAGAAGGTCATCGACCACATGTAAGTCCTTCCACATTACTGCATTGCTGTCCCAGAATGCACCATTCCTGTCTTTCCTCAGGGCCTCTAATTCACATAAGTGATGTGGTCTCTTAAAAATAAAAATCAGAAGAAAAAAAGGAGCGGCGGCGAGCAGGGGCGGAAAGACAACAGCCGGGGTCACTTTACTCTTTAATGGTCAAAGACTTACAAATTTAGGAAACCACTGATGCTTAACACTGTGGAAGTTTCCGCCCTTTTCCTCTACACCGGTGTTCGGAAAGTTTCAGCGAGGCGTCTGTGCTGATCAGAAACACACACACACACACACACACACACACACACACACACACACACACACACACACATACACACAGAGGGCATTCAGCACCCAACGCAGGCCTAATCTCAACCAAATGTGTGTTTGCTTTGGCACTGTGCCTGAGAAGCACATGACACACTCGTTATTGTGTGTGTGTGTGTGTGTGTGTGTGTGTGTGTGTGTGTGTGTGTGTGTGTGTGTGTGTGGGTTTGTGTGTGTGGTGCCGGTGGTCTGGGAAAACTCCGGAGAGGAAGCAAATCTCACGATAGACCTTCGGCTTAGTGTCACCTTTTCTATGTGTGTGTGTATGTGTGTGTGTGTGTGTGTTTATTTTTTATTTTTTTATACAAGTTCAAATAGTATTATCAAATAAATATCTTTAATTAGAGGTTATATTTACATGCAGAGTAATAATAATAATAATAATAATAATAATAATAATAATCCATTCATTCATTTTCAAAGCCTCTTATTTCAGCCGACTCTGGGCGAGGACAGGGTACACCCTGGACAGCTCACCAGGCCATCGTAGGGCCAACACTCACACAACCATTCACACTCATACTCACACCTAGTGATGATTTTGGAACAGCCAGTCAGCCTACTATGCATGTTTTTGGACTGAGGGAGGAAACCGAAGTACCCGGAGAGAACCCAAGGAAGCACTTGGAGAACATGCAAACTCCACACCGAAACGCTTGAGCTGGGAGTCAAACTCAGACCTTCTTGCTGTGAGACGTATGTGCTAACCATTACACCACCATGCCGCCTAATAATAATAACTTTCAGAAGGAAAAGATATTTTTAATTATACATATATACTGCCATTTCTGTGTGGAGTTTACATGTTCTATCTGTGCTTGTGTGGGTTTCTTCTGGGTATTCTGGTTTTCTCCCACCATCCAAAGACATGCACATTAGGCTAAATGGCGGTTCCAAAATGCCTTTAGGTGTGAGTGTGAATTGTGTGTGTGTTTGTGTGTGTGTATGTGTGTGTGTGTGTGTGTGTGTGTGTGTGTGCCCTCACCCAGAGTCAGCTTGATGGGCTCCAGCCTTCCCGCGACCCGATTAGCATTAAGCAGTTCGGGGAATAAGTGAGAGTGTATACAGTGAACAGGAGCAATCTGAATTATTTATCAGACACCATCATTCTAGGATGTAAAGATTTTGTTACTGTTGAGTCAAAACATTAAAGTAAATAAAAATCCTGTTTATAATTCCAGCTGGAACTGGTTGATGCGAGATGAGAGAAAAGGTACAGAGAAGCCGAGCCACATTTTAACTGAATCCCACCTGAATAGAGTTTAAACAATCAGAAGTATTACGTTAAAACATTATTTATTTATTTGTTTAGCTGTACTGTGTTAAATCCCACAAGGGAAATTATTGCCTCTGCATTTAACCCATCCAAAGTGAGCACACACACACTCGGAGCAGTGGGATGCCACACACATTGCAGTGCCCGGACAACAGTGCCTTGCTCAGTTGCACTTCAGCCATGAATGTGGAAGAAGGAAAGGTACCGCTCACCCCCATCACACATTTTTTCTGCCGGGTTGGAAATCAAACCAGCACCTTTTGGTTCCAAACACGCCTCTCTAACCATTAGGCCATGGATGCCCCCAGATCTATTCACCAGATCAACGCCATCTTTATTAAAAAAGTTCAAGTCTTTGAGCGTCAGATGAATAAAAATCAAGCATGTGTGTGTGTGTGTGTGTGTGAAACTGTGTGTGTGCATGTGTGTGTTTAGTGTGTAGCTATGTGTGTGTTTAGCTGTGTAGCTGTGTGCTTGTGTGTGTGTAGCTGTGTGTATATATAGCTCTGTGTGTGGGTAGCTGTGTGTGCGTGTGTGCATGTGTGTGTGTGCGTGCGTGTGTGTGTGTGTGTGTGTGTGTGTGTGTGTGTGCATGTGTGTGGCTGTGTGTGTATGTGTGTGTTTGTGAGACTGATGTCTTCAGCATTTATGAGCATCACTAATGTCCGTGACTTTCTGTTTTTGACTCATCAGCGCGTTATGGGTGTGGTTTCCGTCCTCGACTCGGTCATCGCTTTGCATCATAACATGCAACGTTTTTCAAACCTCGTCCATGAAAGCGGTGTTTTGTGCCGAAGCAGAGACATGTTTTTGTTTAGCTGAGATTCTCAGTCATGGACGAAGGCCAGTGTACTGCCCAGGTCCACCCTCTTTCTCCCTCTCTCCCTCTCTCTCTTTCTGTTCCCCCCCCCCCCCCCCCCCCCCCCCCTCTCTCTCTCTGAGGAGCGTGTACAGGGTGGGACGTGCTTGACTTCACTAAAATGGCCTCCGTCCAAGCCAAATGTCCCGGAGTCTCGAGGGCAGGGCGCCGCTTCGGGATGCCACGGATCTAAATCACCAGTTCGCTGCATGCTAAGAGGTCATAAAGTCTCACAAAGCCTCTTTGAATCGGTTTGAGCGCGAGCTGATGTGTGCCTTTAAGTATTCATCCATCTCGCCCTCTCTGGGCGGAAGAGCATCTGCGTCCTTTCATGTCCGCATCTCGGTCCCGACTGAAATGATAGTTTTTTATCAGCATGAGGATTTTTTACCTCTACATCCCCCTTTGATGGTGGATCAGAAATCTCATCGAGGTGGGAAAGTTTGATGAGTTTTTACAGATCAGAGTTTTTCAGGATGATGGAAGTTTGGCATGACATCACGGGCGTGAGACGGTCCTTCACGCCCAACCTGATGAGTGTCTTTGAAGTCTGATTCGGAATTAAGAGATGGAGCGAATCTGAATAAGAAAGTGGAACCCACAGGCTAGAGTTTAAAAAAAAGAAGGTTATCTGATATCCATCCATCTGATTAATTTCAGATAGATTTGTCCTGCAGTCAACTTTACGTTACTTCTCTGGTTGGTTCTTTAAGGTGAAGCCTCATCCGCCTGCCTCGGAAGGAAAAACACAACACGACACAAATGAGCTCCATATGAGCTTCAGGTCTTTGTTTATCAAATGTTGGTTTAAGCGTTTCTTCTACTTTCAGCTCCCGAGAGGTTTATTTACTGAAGGTTTTGCCACATGATCACCGGATCACAGGTCTGAATCCTGTCAGTGCCACAGCTGCACAAGACTCCAAACAGAAGATAATTACGACTCTGTACATGAGAAATACAACGGCGTATCTCCAGCGGTTCGAGCCGTCCTTCTCCTGTGATGCACTGCGAAAAAGTAGAGAAAGTGGATGAGACAAGAACACGTCATCACTACAGGGACTCATTAAAAAACAAAACTACAAGTATATTGTAATAAAATTGGAACTGGGGAGCCCATCTCAACCGACTCTGGGTGAAGGCAGGGTACACCTTGAGAAGCTCACCAGTCCATCACAGGGCTACACAAACACACAACCATTTACTCTCACACTCACACCTAGGGGCAGTCTGGAACAGCCAGTTAGCCTAATGTGCATGCCTTTGGACTGTAGGAGGTAACCGGAGTACCTGGAGGAAACCCATGCAAGCACGAGGAGATCCAAACAGGGAGATGCAAACTCCACACAGAAGCACCCTCGCCGAGCACAGGACTCGAACCCATTCGAGGACCTTCTTACCACAAGGCAGGCATGCTAACCACCACACCACCATGCCATCTTATTGCAGTGTTGTGGCTCAGTGGTTAAGGCTCTGGATTACTGATCCAATGATCAGGGGTTCAAGCCCCAAGACCACCAAGGTACCACTGTTGGTCTTTAACCCTCAATTGCTCAGGTGTATAGTGATAAATATAAGTTGCTCTGGATAATGGTGTCAGCCAAATTCCATAAGTGTGACATCTTGCCATAAACATGTCTTTTGTTTGCCCTGTTAAAGCTCATAAAAAACATTTTCAAGTGCATTTGTACACTTCCAGCCCTGAGTGGATCCTTGTTCTGATCAACAGCAGTGATCTCCACATATTAAGGCAATGTGCTGGAACAGACACTCTGGTTAACATTAGTGACAGCACTAATGCTATTGATTTGTCTGAGGACTTTGTGTATGGACAGATTTAAATCCATCACGTCCTTCACACTGCAAGCGGTCATGATGGCTCTGTTAGCCAGAATTAATCAGTAGCTGACGTTGATGCAGACAAAGACTGGAGCATTAAGACAGATAAAATGATTTCAGAATAATAATAAAGCTGAGTGTCTGAAACACTGATGTATGAATAAAGTTTTTATTTTGTACCATGTCCAGTGAGTTCTGGCATCGGAGAGAAGACGTGCAGAGTTCAAACAATGGTTCTAAGTTACTCAGGCGTCTACTTTGACCTTTCTAAAAGCACGGAGTCCCCGAAGTGCTGAAAAAGGCAATATGTCAGGTCAGCTTCGGCAAGACGGCGAGGCTAAATGGCACAGCTTCACTCCGAGAGACTGAAAATGACCTCATTTCAGCAGGATTTATAGAGAACGCCATGAGCCACGCCAACAGAACTGGGAGAATTTCAGGAGGGAAAAAAATGGATGAATGGAGCAGTGCTGAATAAGATCGCAGCTCATTATGTGTGAAATGAGATCATTTCCTGTGATAGACTCGTTAATGTTGCTGGAGGAAGGGAATATGCACATTAATTACACGCACTTCCACTTCTTTTTTTTTCCACTGCAAAATATTTTTGGTTGTTAGTCAGGAATTATGGAACTGTTAATATCTTGAGATTAAAGATAAGGTAATTTCACTGCCATTCAAACAACTCAAATGTGACCCAGTGTGGCAAAATGAGTCACAGTGACCAAAAATTCAAAATTGAGTTAGCCATACCATTTAAAAGAGGA
>JAOUQZ010000001.1:23240230-23260339 GCA_028564935.1 Neosilurus hyrtlii
GTGTGTGTATGTGTGTGTGTGTGTGTGTGTGTGTGTGTGTATGTGTGTGTGTGTGTGTGTGTGTGTGTGTGTGTGTGGGTATGTGTGTTCTTTCTTTTTAGCATTTGGATATTGACATATCTTATGAAGAAGCTCTTATGCATTTTTATGGTTCTGGTGAAACTGTGGCTTCGATATCACTCGATAAATGTTCACGGATTGTGTATTTGTGCTGTCTCCTATATCCAACCTCCTCATTTCACTAATGTCAGAAGGTTAACAGCTTTTCATGAGATCCTTCTTCCGATAACGACCACTTCCCGAAGAGTACTACCTGAAATACAATGCCTGTAGAGAATGTTTTCTCAGGCTGAGATCACGGTCAGGACAAGGGCACGCGCGCGTGTGTGTGTGTGTATGCGTGTGTGTGTGAGTGTGTAGAATTAAATAAGTTTATCTGATGAGTTATCGTGGGCGGCATGGTGGAGCAGTAGTCAGCACATGGTTCGCACATCCTGGGTTTGAGTCTCAGGTTCGGTGAAGACCTTTCTGTGTGGAGTGTTCTCACTGTACTTGCAAGGGTTTCCTCCTGGTACTCGTTTCCTTCCACAGACATGCACATGAGGCTAAATAGCTGTTCCAAATTTCCCCTAGGTGTGAGTGAGAGTTTAAATGCTTGTTTGTGTATGCTAGCCCTGCGACAGACTAGAAAGCCTTTTAGACTGTGTCCTGTCTCCACCCAGAGTCAGCTGAGATAGGCTACAGCTTCCCCGGGACCCAAGTAGGATTAAGCGGTTTGGCAAATTGATGAATAGATGGGTAGAGTTAACCTGGCGAAAATTAGGCCCTCTCATTAGGTTTTGGAGATGATCCGGCTTAAATTCTGGATTCGGGAATCTTAAAGGATTTTTTAACATTATGAGATCGGTTGATTTTTTTTTGTAAGTGTCATTTAACAGCAGGTCCAGCAGGGGGTGCTGTGTACATAGACCCTGTGAAACTTTTGAAAAGATTTGAAACATTTGAAAGAAGACTATTTTTCTACCCTTTATATCCAATTCCCACCCATCAAGTATTTCCTTCCCTATCACATGACCACCACCAATCAGGTAGGGGCATAAGCATGCACATGCTGCAACCCACTGCTGCACATGCGTATTTGGGGGACGCTTAACACACTCGGAGGGAAAGCATTATCTGCCCCCTCATACGAATGAGCTCACAGATGCCCATGGTGATCACTTAGAGTATTCCATCCCTTCATCCCGTGAGAGCGCAGCCAATTAGCTCCCATGGACTCCCGGTCACGGATGGCTGTGGCATCAACCTGGATTCGAGGATCAAGGAATTTTTTTTATCATTCTTTATCATTTTTAACATTTTTGGTAAATAAGCAGAATTGCTTGGGTTGGTGGAGGTTTGTGGGTTTTAGCAAGTGTTCTTGCTAATAATAGTTTTCCTTTGATTTATACATTCATCCATTTTCTAAGCTGCCCCAACACTATATTTATAAAACAGACATATTAACAGAACCCCAACATACAAATCAATATTCTTTATTTCACATACTTTTACTTTTTCTCTTTTTTCCCCTTTGAACTCTTTACAATCTAAATGATTCAACAACAAAATGAGAATCTACCACGACAAAGCCCAACCTTTGTTAATTGGGCACCAAAAAAAAAAAATTATATAAAAAAATAATAAGGATGATTACATTGTGGATGAGGACATGGACTTTATCATCAGGTTAGCATTAAGATCAAAGGAATGAAAAAATCAGGACAGAAAACCTCGTCCATGTAGAAACGTAAACAAATGCAAAAATGTAGATTTTAAAAAGTCGTAACACTGAGTCGGCAGTTTTTTTTAGTTTCTACAAATCTAATAAAATGTCAACTCAGTGAGTGAACATAGCGCTTATACACTGAGGTGCGAATTTATTAGATTATATAGTACGAATGTAGTGACCAATAAAAAGGCAACTCAGTGTATGTTCTTAAATGACTCTGAAATATTCACTTATTCATCTCGTATAATGCAGTTTAAATTCCATCAGTTTTTTTTTCTCAATGTTCTATATATTTTTAACATTTTTCAATATTATAAACAAATATAGTATTACTGTATAATTTGGGGTTAGATCAACAGCACACACATTCTTCGGGTTAACGTTTGAAAGCCACCCAAGCCCTTTTGTCCTCATTTCACAAACAGTTTTCCGGAGCGGGCCGTGGTTTCTCCGACAGCAAGAGGAATGACAAAAACTGGCTGACATTGCATCTTGTGAATTCGCAAATAATAGAAAGTGACTTACATGTTAACATACACATACATAATTAGGTATTACGTACATATACGTGGTGCAGTGGAGAAGGGAAAGAGTTTGATGGTTCGTGGGACTGTAGAAGTGAGAATGCCAAATTTTTGCGAGCCAACAAATGAGGGTAATACTTGAATTTTACAAATCTGTTCTGTACACAATTTTTTTTAAGTGTCTTTGAATGCATCCTCTTACTAAGAGGGATTCATATAAATCGAAAATGGTTTGTTATTGACACAGACTTTCGCACGTTTTCCTCTCATTTGAGTTCAGTAAAACATCCGCGTAGGGCTTGTGTCGAGGGTGCGGGTACATCCTGACATGGCCGGTACCATCAATGGATCTGTGTGCATAAATTCCCACTGGTTCCCATTAAATCCACTTAAATCATTTTCATGTTAAAGCGTCGCGGGCCAGAGGTCTGTTCTACCTCCTCAGGTGAGGCCCCGTTGGACTTGGAGCGTGGCACGTACTCTATATCAATGTTGTTTTTGTGCTTTCCTTTGCCCCGACTCCATACAAACAGGAGCAGAAAACAGAACAGGACGACTCCGAGGAATGTGAAACAACCCATGGCTGTAGAAACCAGGATGGTCTTTAGGTCCAGACCAAAGGTTGTGTTGGGTGAATTGGTGCTGTTGGCAGTTGTACTGTTAGGATCTATGTAGTACTGGGTCCTGTTAGCATAGAGTGAGCCCAGACTCTTGACAGCCAAAGACACCATGAGAGTGTCATTTCCGGCTGTGTTGGAGGCCACGCATACATACACGCCACCATCTTGAAGCTCCACTGCCTTGATAATCAATGAGCCGTTGTTGTGCACCGTAAGTCTTCCGTGACTCCTGTTGGTTAGATGTCTTCGGCGTGGCGTGACCCAGGAAATGGTGGGGCGAGGAGTCCCCTCTGCACTGCAGTGGAGCTGGGCAGGCTGCCCCTCCTCCACTGACACCAGCTGTGTCCGGTTCTCTCGGATCTTGGGCTTGGTGCAGGTCACGTAGTAGGACAACAGGGTTTCCTTAAACTCCTTGAAAGGGCGCCCACGGATTCCTTCAGGAGTATTGCACTCAGGTTGCTCATCTCCAAATGAGATCGAGTGGCGCTTCTGCAGCAGCCACATAAGCCGACAGTCACACACAAGGGGATTGTCATGGATGAGCAACACTTCCAAGGACTCTGGGGCATGGAAAACACCTTTCTCCAAAGTGTCCAGCCTGTTATGTGACACGTCAAGAACTCTGAGCCAACGTAGACCCTGGAAAGCATAGGGCTCCACGGACACCAGCTGGGATGCTGCTAGTCTCAGCTCACGGAGACGCACCAGGTCCTGCAGCAGTCCTCCTTCCACAGTGCGGATGTGGCTGTGGGACAGGTTCAGGTGCATAAGGTAAGGCATGTGGCGCAGGGCTTGGTAGGGGAAGGTAGAAAGATTGGTGTTGGTAACAGATAGTGTGGTGAGGTTGAGGCCATGTAATGTGTTAGCTGGGAAAACATCCAGGGAGGGCCAGTTGTCAATCTCCAGATGGCGTAGTCGGAATAGTTTCTTGAAGGAGTAAGGCTGAAGGGTACTGATGCTGAGGTAGCGCATATGCAAGCTCACCAGGTTGTGAAGGTGGGACAGGGCTTCCGTTGGCACCATGGTTAGATTACAGCGCTCCAGCGTTAGACTCTCCAGTGAGATCAGGCCATTGAATGCTCGGTGCGAGATATACACCAGCTCATTGTCCCCTACATCTAATGACTTGAGATTGTGCAAATCTTGGAACATGTAATCGACCAAGATGACAATCTTATTATCACTAATGTCGAGTGTGGTGAGGTTCGAAAGTCCAGTGAATACACCCAGTGACAGAAGCTTGATGCGGTTGCTCTTCAAGCTGAGCGTGTGTAAACTCGAGAGTAAGTTGAAAGCACCTGGTTCTACATAGGCAATGATATTGCCACTCAGGTCCAGTTCTTCAATGTGGGGGTAGACAGAGAAGTCATCTGGATTGATTGCCTGGATGCGGTTCTTGCTGAGGTCCAGGATACGCGTCTCAATAGGAATCCCTTCCGGTATGGTCGGGTAACGTTTCCGATGGCAGATGACGGAGCGACTCTGGGCAGAACACTCACAGCGGGAAGGGCAGGCGAGGGTGGAGCCTAAGAAAACGGCCACCAGAGCCAGACCCAGCAATGGCTGCCAGCAAGATATAGGTGTGTGCAACATGGCTCAACTCAGGCAGTCCAACATTCTGTCACGGCTCTAAAGAAGAAAACAGAGAGGAGGAATAATCAGATGAATGCAATAATGAATAGTAGATAAAGTACAGCATTAGGATTTTCTGCTAGCCATTTAAACCTATGTCATCACTCAGGAAACCTTGGCAATTTCTTTCGAAATCATGCCTCGGGTGTGGGTGGAGCTATGTTGGAGATGTTGCCACTTTTATATCTGGTATAACTGACATTCAGGACTCCCTTTCCAGTTTCCGCTACTCCCTCAGCTATTTCTGGCAGGTTCCGCTATCTGCAAGGGTTTTCCAAGTGGCGGCCATTTTGGTTCTCACTGTTTTTCATAAAATAATATATTTGCTCAGTATTAAGCTACCTCAAATAACAAGATTCCTTTTGCGTACATTTTTTTCAAAACTTTAAACCTCTACTTTTGTACACAGGAAGCCTGGTTTGGTTGGATACAAACCCCGGCATACCGCCCTGCCGCGTTTCTGCAAAAAAAGATTGGTCTACACTAAAATGACGCTTAATGCACCCGAGGTGATATTCAAATGATGAAAACTAACCGGAAATACCTAAGGGAGCCCCTAATGCTGCTAAGGACTTTATGCTAAACTGCTGGGTGCTAAAACAAAGAAAACTGTTCTCTTTATTACATCAGGACCATCTTGGTACGGCTCCAGATACATCAGCATACAACACAATTTCAGCATCCTGCTTTTCCACAGGGAGCCGAGTTCAGGTCAGACGCACGCAAACACAAATGAACAGCCTCAGATCTTGCCCATGGGGGTCACTCTGCGTGTACATGGTGTGATTCATGTTTCTGCTTGAAATCTTAGCCATGGGATTTTTTTCCTCAGTCTGCTCAGAATTTATGAAGATGAGAGAGTCAGTGCACTTGTACTTCAGCATAACCAGATCTGCTTCCAATTCCTCTGTCTAATAGAAAGATGCTTATGTAATATCTCTGTAACATAATTTTCCCTGAATTATGGCAGGACATCAGGTCATCGGAGACTTGAAACGTACCCAGTCAAGTGAATATTACGTGACTTTAAGGATTTTTATACTACACGGTGCTATCACTCGCAATATGCTGTTTTGTGAATGTAGTCTGGTGTGTAGACTAAACGAACAACTGCAGACAAAAAACACATCTATCACCCTGAAGAGATCCCCGATGAATCCTGCATTCCCATTAAAATAAACAACAAGAGCATTCTCTCTCTCTCTCTCTCTCTCTCTCTCTCTCTCTCTCTCTCTGTACTATTTGTACAATAACAAACAATGGATATAAGACAAAAAATATGTGGAAGAAGGATGAGTTCTGGAGTTCTTGTAGTTCTCACACTGGATAAACTGGATTCAGAAATCTACTGCAATGAACAACAGATTATCTAATGACAGCAGATTAGCAATTGGGGCTTCTCCACATTTAGAGGAGCCAGCTGGTGTGATTCAGGCATCTGGTTTGAATGCCTCCTGGACACCTCCCTGGGGAGATGCTCCGGGCCGCGGCAGACCCAGGACACGGTACAGATATTATATCTCTTGGCTAGCTTGGGAATGCCTCAGAATCCTTCCAGGAGTTAGTAGAGAGGAGCATCTGGGCTTTCCTGCGGAGACTGTAGACCAGGGGTGCCCAGTCCTGCTTCTGGAGATCTACCTTCCTGAAGACCTTCACTCCAACCCTAATCATGCCCAACCGACCATCAAATCATCTAATCAAAACTTAAGAATTTAAACATTGACCCTGCAACCAAGACCCGGGTAAGTGGTAGAAAATGGAGGAAATGAACAAACTAGCAGATTAGAAGATGAATTCGATTTCATTTGTAGTTCTTATTGGTTCTTTTTGGCAGACAGGAAATCATGGGCAGGGTCAGAAACTTTCCTGTTACTGATTAGTTTCCTATTGCTGCACCGGCGCAGTTCCCCAATGATTACATTTTAATTCAGTATGCAATGACACATCATATTTATTTTACCACTGTCATAAATTGCAAAGTATTTTTCACATTCCTGTATCATTTCCCGGATCTGACACGAGTCACTTTTCTCGCATAATGTGATCGCCGTGACAACTTATGAATATAATATCCACTGATTTTTCGGCAGCTAAATTTAGCCGAAATCCAAAAGTAAGCCATCACGACAGCATTTCCTGCAAATCCACATGGATGCTTGTGCAAGAGGCGGAGCTTTATAAAAACTGACAGGTGATATGATTGATAGACAAGCAGTCAAGCAGCGGTGGGATGTTGGAGTCCCATATCTTATCTCAAGCCTTTTTTTTTTTCCTGTACAGAGAGAAGAGCCGTCCTCAGTGCAGGTGTATTTTAATAAAGCTCATGCCGGAATGTGAGGAGGAGGAAGTAGTGAAAAGTAAGATATTAGCATCGCTTTGAAATTCTCGTCAAATGAAGAAAAATATTCCTTAATTAAATTTTAAAATTCTAACAAAAAGAGCAGGGATAGGTGGTTGGGTGAGGATAAAGGAGCTTCATATGACTGAGGCTTCTCACACCCACACACACACACACACACACACACACACGGTTCTGAACGGCAATGGATTTTTTTAAAGTCTAATTTTCATCTTGCTGCAGAATAAAACTTGCTCCTTCTGAATACAGATGAATGAAAACACCAGACATTCTGCAGCGACTAATTTAATTCATCCTGTATTTGTTCTGGCTCTTAAAACACAGTGCAAGTCGATCTGCCAGTGCTTCGTTCGTCCGTTCTTGTACTGAAGCTACAATGCTAATTTAGCTTACTGCTAATTTAGCTTAGTCTGCACGGAGAAAATCACAGCACGCGGCAAGATTCTAGGTTTTATTTTTAACAAGAAAAATATCTGACCAGCTTGGTGGTAGTTATGGAGAGTGGTGTTCATGGCTGCTATAACATCAATAATGAGTAGCATAAAATGTCTCATAACATTAATTTAAATGTAGTTATAAATGGATGAAAACTGTCAGTCATAATTATTATTGTACTTTAAGTTAAATGACTCTGATGTGAGAGCAATAATACATGTGCTGTTATAGGATATTAATCAGCTTCTGGAGAGTTTCAGTGACAGTAACTTCATCGCATCACCTTGTTGTTGATTTATGTTAGGTAAAAGTGGGCACACTCTTTGTTTTCTTTTTATTTCTGCAACCCAAGGCACACATGTACAAATCGGAGACTCTGTGCCTGCATAGAGTGAATGCATTGCAACTAGCCACGCCTCTACTGTAACTAGCCACGCTTCTATGACACTCTATGGTGGCGCTTCCTTTGAATTCACCAATCGTGTGTTGCCTTATCCCAGCGAATGTTAATAAAAGTGCTCAGAATAATAAAATAAAGAAAGAACATCATTGACCACGAGTCTGGAACAGCCAAATAGCCTACTGTGCATGTTTGTAGACTGTGGGAGGAAACCGCAGTACCCTGTGAAAACCCACACAAGCACATGTAGAACATGCAAACCTCACACGGAAACGCCGCAACCCTGGTAATCGAACGTGGGACCTTTTTGCTGTGAGGCAGATGTGCTAACCACTGCACCACCATGCCACCTATGTGGGAATCTCTTCGGGTCTTTTTCTCTGAATATTCAGTGTACACAAAATCGAAAGGTAAAAGAGATTCCTTTAACAGCATGATGTCCTGATTGTTCTCACAGACAACAGCGATGTTCTGACACATTGGTAATTACATGTGAATAATTATAGGTCTTTTTTTTTTTTTAAATTCAACTTTTAGATGCAAATGGTTATTATTTCATGATTAAAAAAAGCGATTCTCAAGCACACACACACACGCACACACACACCCTTAACAACTCATCATGCACTGCACAAATTTACCGAAGCAGTGACAAAAGCAGAAAATTAAAAAACCCAGAAGGCACCACACACACCATAGTGCGTGCACAAACTCTCTCTCACACACATGCACACGCACACACACACACACACACACACACACACACACACACACACACATTTTGCTGCAGAAAATGGCAAACTGACAAGTTTGTAAAAAGAAAAAATGTGATTTAAAAACTGTTCCAACTAACAATCTCTTCCACTCCGTGTGTTTCTACTAGTTTTTTCTTCCCATAAAAGGTGTGATGTGTGATGGACCATTTGTGAGAAAGAACTTGTCTCCCGGGTTATCTCGTTCTGTGTGTGCATGTGTGTGACAGAGAGAGCATCCCCGCCTAAATTAGCTTCATAAATAAGCTAGCTGGTTAATTTGTGTAAATTGCTTTGTTAAATTAGCTAGTTAGTAATGGTTTGTAAATTAGCATGTTAAATTAGCAAGCTAGTTAAGTTTTGTTTTCATGAATGCTAATTGTTTATTTTCATTTACCATTAGCTATCCTGAAAGCCACACGCTTTCTAGGTTTGTCTGAGCTTGAAAAATATTTTCCGCATTACTGATTACATGGTGAATGGAGCAGTCATGCAAAATTTAAGAAGAAAATGCAAAAAGAGTCCGGCGTTCATAGCTGCTATAACGTAAATGACATCATGAACAAACACATTCCACGACATTAAAGAGATCTTTTTTAAAGGTGTGTTATGCTTAATGTAATTTAAAACAAACTGTAACTGATGTTCCAGGAAAATCTTCAACCCTGTGGCGGTAAGAGTAACTCCGCTTCAGTGAACTGAGTCGAATCATGTTTGTAATTAGCATTTAAAATTTGAATAAAGGAAAATGTTCAGCTATTTTTTTTTTGTGCATATATTTGTATTTATATATACAGTGCAGAGTGGGGAAGGAGAAGCTTACAGTTTGTAGATATGAAAAGATAATGTGTAATAAAGCTCAAGTAGAATAATCCTCGTTATTGTCTCAGACAGACTCACACAGCTTCGCTCTAGTCTATAAATATTTATCATTCCACTCCATTTAATAGCGCAAGTCTTTTACTACGGAATTAAAAGAGCAAATAAAAACAAGGCAGTAAAACAGCAATGTAAGAGATAAGCGTTTTATTTTACAGTACAATATGTTACACATGGTGCACCTCCGACTGCGAAGGTCATGTGAACAGGTCGGTGTGCTCGAGGTGCTTTTCCTTCTTTCACTTGGACTCAAAGTGCAGAAAAAATGCACATTACAAAAATTTCACGATTGAGATTGTGATTGTCTTGCCATGCTAGAGATGCTAGTGAGGGCGGGGTCACCTGGGTTCAAGGAAGTCGATGCAGCATGATGGTGTTACCAGCAATAAAGCTTCGACTACAATATATTTTTTCATGAAACCTCCCGGCGAGTCACATGATCACATTGGTCACTAAGTTGATCTTCTTATCATAAATACAGTGCCGGTTCCTGTAGATTTACACAAATGCTCCATTTTATCAGAGATTCATTTATTAACTGATGATCATTTATTCTACCAACTTACAGTTCTTTTAACAGGCAGCTTCTCCAAACACAGTTCCTCCAACATTTAGCTCCTCCAACCCACAGTTCTTCTAAAACACAGTTCCTCTGACACGCAGTTCCTCAACAAACAGTTCCTCCAACACAGAGTTCCTTTAACAGACAGTTCATCTGACATACAGTTCCTCCAACACACAGTTCCTCCAACATTCAGTTCCTCCAACACACAGTTCTTTTAACACACAGTTCCTCCGACATGCAGTTCCTCTGACACACAGTTCCTCGACAAACAGTTCCTCTGACATACATTTCCTAAAAACACACAGTTCCTCCAACAAACAGTTCCTTCAAAACACAGTTCCTCCAACATACACTTCCTTCTGCATACATTTCTGCTAACAGAGTTCTTCCAACATAGATTTCCTCCAAAATACAGTTCTGCTACGACACAGTTCCTCCAACATACAGTTCCTCTAGCATGGATTTCCTCCAAAATCCAAGTTCCCCGATGTCCACAGTTCCTCCAAAACCACAGTTATGCTAAGACAAAGTTCTTCCAACATACGGTTCCTCCGACATACAGTTCCTCCAACACAGTTCTTTTAATAATACAAAAAATTCTTGAGGCCCAAGACACTTGTAATCCATTTTTAATACACAAGTATTTTAGAGGGCAGTTCGTCAATCAAATGGTCAGAAAACAGTCCATTATCAACCCTATAGTGAGAAATCTGAGCCACCTGTAGCTTTTAACATAACAGGAAGCAATAATCTGTTGATATTTGCATCTGGTAATGTTCCCACCCATCTCACATAGCTTTGTGATCCCTATGTACTGGAGGTGACCTTAAACCATGATGTTTCACTTCCATACATGACTGGCTCTTCCGTGAACTCTGGGTCCAGCAATTTTCTAGATGGTCAGTAACAACATTGGTCGCAGAGCGAAATGATATTGGATTAAGAATTCATCTCAAATATAATTTATGTTTCTCCATGTTTCTGCTAATTACAGTTTACACGTGTTCGGGCCTTGGTAAGCATGTCATGGTGTTCTAGCTGTGTCTTGTACAGGACCTGTATGGTGAATGGTGTATGGTGTATGGTGACTATTGCAAGAAATATGATATACAGTTCCTCCAACATTCAGTTCCTCCACCATTCAGTTCCTACAAAATACAGTTCTGCTAACACACAGTTCCTTCAACATACAGTTCCTCCAACATACAGTTCATTCTACATACATTTTTGCTAACACACAGTTCCTCCAGCATTCAGTTCCTCCAACATAGATTTCCTTCAAAACACAGTTCTTCTAAGACACAGTTCCTCCAACATACAGTTCCTCCAACACACAGTTCTTTGAATACACAGTTCCTCCGACAATAGGTTCCACAGACATAAAGCTCCTCTAACAAACAGTTCCTAGTTTCTCCATCTTACAGTTCCTCTACCACACAGTTCTTCTAACACACAGTTCCTTTACCTTACAATTCCACCAAAAAATTCCTGTAAAATTCCTTTAATACACAGTTCCTCAAGAAAACGTTCTTACACATGGTTCAGCAAACACACAATTCTTCCTTTAACACACGTTCTTCCAACCCATGATATTGAAACACGTCTTCTTGACCTTTCCAGCCCAAATCATTGCAGGTTCTTGAGTGGTTCCTTCGCGGAACCCGTTAACATACTGTTTAGTACAGAATGAAATTACTTTCGTGTTGGAGTTGCAGACCGTACACTCAAGTTTCTGACAGAACCATACCGAATGGGAGGTGACGCTACATCAAAGACGTCAAAAAGGACCAGAAGGTCGTGAGCTCAAATCTCATCACCACTGTACCACAAGTCAAGTCTCACAACCTTCATCTGCTTTATTCATTCTTCATGAACACAAGCATGCACACACTTTTTTTTTCTTTTTTTCTCCGAGCACTGGACCTCGTTTCACCTTTAACTGTGAATACGGTTATTCAGAGCAGTGTGGTTAAGGGACTGTAGTTGCTTGGTTACGAGTGTGTCAGTGTATTCTGCGAGCATATTGATTGTAGCCATCTGTGAGAGGTTTTGGTGTAGAGTGCTTTTGGATTCACTTCAAATTCTTTTTTAGAAGACATGAAAAAATGTTTTATTTATTATAAAAAGGTGAATAAGACACAGAGTACAACTTTATGTTCATCCCTGATCCTCTGTCCACCAAGGATACAGTACAAGTACAGTACAAGGTACAGGATGAGCTTGAAAGATTTAAGATTGTTATACTCTTAGAATTGAAATAAAAATAAAACTGTGCTGCCGAAAACCGGAAGAGTTTGGGTGGATTGTGGGTGGGGAGATAAGGTGGGGAACTGGTCAGCACATCCGCCTCACAGCAAGACGGTCCTGGGTTTGAGTGCCATGGTGGTGTTTGCATGCTCTCATCTGTTGTGGGTTTCTTTTGGGTACTCCGGTTTCCTCCCACAGTCCAAAGACATGCACAGTAGGCTAATAGGCTGTTCTAAATCTCCCCCAGGTGGTTGTGTGTGTTGGCCCTGTGATGGTCTGGCGAGATGTTCAGGGTGCACCCGCCTTCACCCAGAGTCGGCTGAGATAGGCTCCAGCCTCCCCGTGACCCTAATAGGATTCAGTGGTTTGGAAAATGAATGAGTACATAAAAAAGAATCTGAAATTAATCACTAATTCATCCGTTTAGCGAACAGAGAAACACCCTCACTATTCCCAGGACTTGAACTCAGAACCTTCTTGCTGTGAGGCGGACATGCTAACCACTACCCACTGTGCTGCCACTCATATATCCACACTCGACCCAGGCTATGCTTTTCCATGATGTGTCCAGGACGTCACTGAGTTCCTGACCAAACTGGATTCTATGCTTTGTGGGTAAGCCGTTATTCGCCGTTATCCTTGTTCAGTCGGTGTTGGGCTTTAGGTAACAAACACAGTCGCTGCGCAATAAACAACATAATCTGTTCTGTGGGATCGAAGAAACTTGTAACATGCAATTAAAAAAAGGGTGGCTCTGTGAGTAACTCGACAATCCAGCCATGACCGGATGGAATAAAATCACACTAATGAGATTGGTTTAACCATCTGGAAATAAAAAGCGCGGGACACACAGAGGTCCATGAACGTTCGCTTGTTCAGCATCGACATCACAGCTGCGGAGTCTCAGCCGCGTCCGTTCAGAGACCAGAACCAAAATCATAACACTAAATCAAATAAAAATCAATTGAGTGTACGCATATGGAAGTTTACAGCACAGGTTTTAGCGTCCTGCTAACCAAGCAGTAAATGAATAGACGATGGAGAGGTCCGGGTTCGTCATGAAACTCATAATAAGCTGAGAAGATAAAAAGAAATGAGGCGGGTTTGATGTGTGTAAAGGTGCAGCGGATTGAGGAGGCAGATAAGCAAAGGGCGGGCGTGTGTGTTTATTACGTGGCAGTGATTATAAACACATACAGTATCAGAGTGGACACATGGACAATAAACTGAAATGGACTCTTCTTCCCATGGAATAGTGGAATAAACTTCTAATCTCTGAAATTATTAAATAAATGAACACCGTGACCTGCGGCTGACGAACACAGAAGCTGGCCTCACACAGGGTGGTTCTGTCGGCGATTCTAAACTGTGTTGGAATGCAGTGACATCATCTTGACCCTGTGATGAGGTTGGCCGTCGACCGGCGCTGACCGCCATTTTTAAAATGTTTGAAATTTCTCGCCGGTTTCCAAAACCGTGTATTGGATCCACAGCGTCCTGACCTGAAAGCGCTATCCAACCCCTCGTATGAATGCTCACAGATGCCCTTGATTGGCTGGTGATCTCTGTGAGTGACAGGGAAGTAAGCGTAAGGCATCACTCCCGTAAGAGCTCGGCCAATGAGCTCCCATGGACTTCCGGTCGCAGATGGCTGCAGCATCAACCTGGTTGATAGTCACGCACCTTGTTGATGCACCACCCGACTGAAAGTCATTGGGAGACTTTATGGAGATGTTTGATTTTCCCAACAACTCAAAACATCGGTGAGAAATGAACCTGACTGTGGATGGATGTTGCTGAAATTTGTCGAGACAGTGCTGTGATGGTTACACACCCTGAATAGCGCACCAGGCCATCGCAGGGCAACACAAATACAACCATTCACCCTCATTCTCACACCTATGGGTGATTTGGAACTGCCAGTTAGCCTACTGTGCATGTTGTAGGACTGTGGGAGGAAACCCACGCAAGCATGATGAGAACATGCAAACTACACACAGAAACACCCGGGAATCGAACCCAGGACCTTCTTGCTGTGATGCGGATGTGCTAACCACTACACCACCGAGCGTCTACAAATAGATGTTTATTTGGAACTCGATGGACAGGACTTACGTTGACAGAAATGAAATGAAATTAAAAATGAGAATAATGAAAATAATATATGAATAAATAAAAAAATTAAGTAAATTATTCAAATCACTGCTGAATCCTGGCATCTTTATTACACAGCTGTCCTTTCGTGCATGGTTCCTGACTCTGTAGGTGACTTTAATGAGGTTTTATCACAGCTGGATGGTTAGAAATCCGCAAAACGGACACGCACCGAGGCGTTAGCTGCCGTAGAAAAGCTCGCGGCACCTGTCAGATCAGGTAAAGACGTCTTTATTTAGCAAAGTAAGCTATCTCCGATTTCTCATCAGCATAATTACGAGGGGAAATTATTAAATCATCGCTTCATTGTAATGAGCCTCATATCGTCTAATGGCGCCACCCTGAAGGAAAGATGTAATTAACTGGCAGGTTAAAGCATTGAAGGAGTGCACCATTAACCTGCAGTGTTTTCAGCCACAGTGTGTTTTTAATCCAGTCGTAATGAGAAGTCGAGCTCCAGCGATTTCACGGCTTAGCACTCAGGAAAGACGCGCGCTACTGGAAGGTGGAAGTTCGCTAATTGTAGCGTGGTTCCTCTTTTGTTTTCAGCTGGTACAGGTCGAGGGATGAGTACTTAATGAAGTCAGGGGTTAGTGGGTCTAAACACACACACACACACACACACACACACACACACACACACAAGTAATATATATTTTAACATTAATAACCATTAATCTCTAATCTCTGATTAAAGGGTTTAATAATTATTCTAAAATTCTAAATTAATGAATAGAAAAAAAATTAATTCTGCTCTTCTTCACTTTTCTCTCTCTCTCTCTCTCTCTTCCACTTGGTCTGTCTCTCTCTCTCTTTCTCTCTCTCTCTGTCTGTCACTTTCTCTCCCTTTCTCTCTCTGTCTCTCTCCCACTCTGTCTGTCACTCTTTCTCTCTGTCTCTCTATCTTTCTCGTTCGCTGTCTCTCTCTCTCTCTCTCTCTCTCTCCCCCACTGTCTGTCACCCTCTTCTCTCCCTCTTTTTCTCTCTCTTGCCCCTTCTCTGTCTCACACTCACTGTCTCACTTTCCTGCTCTTTCTGTCTTTCTTTCTTACCTTTTCTCTGTTTTACTGCCTCTTTCTTGCTCTCACTCTCTCTCCCTCTCTCTCTCCCCCACTGTCTGTCACCCTCTTCTCTCCCTCTTTTTCTCTCTCTTGCCCCTTCTGTCTCACACTCACTGTCTCCCTTTCCTGCTCTTTCTGTCTTTCTTTCTTACCTTCTCTCTGTTTTACTGCCTCTTTCTTGCTCTCACTCTCTCTCCCTCTCTCTCGCACATTATTTTTCTTACACTCTTCTATCTCTCTCTCTCTCTCTCTCTTTCTCTCTTGCACCTTATTTCTCTCACAGTCATTTGTCTGGCTCTCTCTCTCTCTCTCTCACACCCCCATCCTTTTTTTGTGTGTATTTATATAATGTGATGTAGCTTTGGGGAACTTTATTACAACATAGTCAGAGCTCTTGGGCGTATTTTATAAATCAGACGTGTCCGAAATTAAACTCCAACACCCCCCGCGGTGAGAATCGGAAACCTAAGAGAAAAAATGTAAAATCAGTAAAAAATAACAATGAAACCCTCTGTATGTGCTGTTGCTTTAGGAAAATAATCAGTGGTGTATAATTCCCTGTACGTTTATTTTCTATAACAGTAGAAGGTTTCCAGTTGTGTTATTATTCGCCATCGCTATAGAAGCCATAACATTCCAGAACGAGGACATGATGTCATCCTGCAGAACTATTACCGAAAACTCATCAACACCTTCTGACCAATCAGAGCTGTAGCTACATTCACGAGACTTCACTGTTACACTTAACAGTTACAGGGGCGGAGCTAACCTCTGTGACTGTAATCATAGTCTCATCTGATTGGCTGACTGTTCTATCAAAAAAGGTATTTTTGTGAGCAGTTAGAAACGATGGACTGAGAAACACTTCGAGCCCGAGGCGGGTGCTTTCTGCAGCGTGTGTGTGTGTGTGTGTGTGTGTGTATGTGTGTGCGAGTGTGTGCGTGTTTTCCTTAACGCGAGGCGAGTGCTGCACGTCACAGAGTTTCCTCAAGGCCAAGACTCGGACTGATACAGTCACAAGACTATTTTCCTCATGACTGCTTCAGCTAATGTAATTCATCAAGTTAATGTGGCACAGAAAAGTGCACAGATGCATATAAAGCAAAGCACACACACACACACACACACACACACACACACAACAAGCGAGTAAAATAATATACAAAAAGAATCATAATCATATATATTAATAATGTTATAAATAAATAAAAAAAAAAAGAAAAAACAGATTACAAGGAAGAACAAAAAGAAAAAGGTGCAGTGGTGGCCCGGTGGTAGGGTGCTGGTTTATTTATCTGAAGGTCAGGGGTTCAAGCCCCACTATCACCGGGTTGTTACTGCTGTCCCCCCAGTGCAACTAACTGGGTTATCAAAGACCAGCCATGTCTCTCACTGTCTGTGGTGAGAGGCATGTAAGAGATACAAATTTCCCAGGGGGGGGGGCAATTGTTGTGATGATGACTAATGTGACCCGTTCAGTGGTTAAACTGATAAGTAGTGAGGCAATTGTCAGCTTTTACTGGTCAACTGAGCAACATCACCTGTAACTTCTACACTGAAAGACAAAGATTTTCCCTGCCACTACATAGCCACATACTGGACTACATTAGATTACACCCATGAGTCTTCATAAATAAAATCATTTTGATTCTACAAATAATGATCAATCCCCTGTGGTCATCAAAAGATAAACTGTCAGTTTACCCTCAAATACCACTGAACATTGAAACACACGATTCTAGTTTATTTATTAATTATTTATTAATTAATTATTTACTTCACATTCGTATGACGAAAGCACGTTAGTGCGAGCCCTCCCGGAACTCATAAAGACCTGAAATTTGAAAAAAAAAAAAAAAAAAACATCTTAAATTAAAGTCTATGAGAGTAAGCTGGGCGTTTTTCCAACGGACTGAAATCGCCCAAAGTGGGCGGTATCTAATGAAGCACGGCCTTACACTGATTGGACAATGTCATACAGAGACAGATTAGTGTCAGAGAGTCACTACCTTAATACTGTGTAAGAATATGAAAGAAAAAAACAATTTTTGTCAGGTAACAAAGATGTCACTGATGACTCACACACTCACAACTAATGCACTAATATTTCGTGGCGACGAAATAGTCATAAAGTCATTCAGGGTTCTTTCGGGGCTCTTTATATATTTACAGGAAATCTTCTGGGATCTCTTGTAGGTTCTATGATATGGAATTAACATACACTATATAGCCCAAAGTATTCACTCACCCATCCAAAGAATTGAATTCAGGTGTTCCAATCACCTCTATTGCTACAGGGGTATAAATTCAAGCACCTGGCCGTGCAGACTGCATTAACAAACATTTGTGAAAGAATGGGTCGCTCTCAGGAGCGGACGCCACCTGTGCAAAAAGTCCAGTTGTGAGATTTCCTCACTACTAAATACTCCACACTTACACATTCAGTGCTCTTATAACAAAGTGGAAGTGATTGGGAACGACAGCAACTCAGCCACGAAGTGGCAGGCCACGTAAAATGACACTGCAGGGTCAGCGGATGCTTAGGCACATAGTGCGCAGAGGTCGGCAACTTTCAGCAGAGTCAATCGCTACAGAATTCCAAACTTCATGTGGCCTTCAGATTAGGACAGACTTTCTCACCAGATCCATGTCCCCTCATCCTCTCTGCCCTTCTCCAAATCTTCCTGATTTTATCCAGGACTTCATTCAAGAACTCGAGTCTCTTCCTCTCCTCCTCTCAACATCACAGCGTTTACACCAGCGCTAACCTTTAACCCCGAGCATCATATCAGCTGAGCTGTTCTGAATCACTCTCAAACATTACAGCCTAAAGAATCACTCTCAAACATTACAGCCTATAGGAATCACTCTCAAACATAGGAGCCAATGGGATTCACTTTCAAAAATTACAGCCAATACAAATCATTTAAACATTACAGCCAATAGAATTCACTTTCAAACATAACAGCCAATATGAATCAGTCTCAATCAAAAGAGCTAATGGGATTCACTTTCAAAAATTAGGGCCAATAGGAATCACTCAAATCTCACAGGCAATGGAATTCACTTTCAAACATCACAGCCAATAGGAATCACTTGCAAACATCACAGCCAATAGAATTCACTTTCAAACATGAACGTTAATAGAATTCATTTTCAAATATCACAACCAATTGGATTTACTCGCAAACATAACATCCGGTAGTAATTACCCTCAGACATCACAGCTGATAGGATTCATTCTCAAACATGACAGCCAATAGGAATTACTTTCAGACATCATGGCCAATAGGAATCACTTTCAAACATTACAGACAATATAATTCACTTTCAAACATAACAGTCCATAAGAATCACTCACAAATGTCACAGCTAAGATAATTCGATTCTTAAAAATAACAAACAATAGGATTCATTTTCAAACATATCAACCAATAGGAAGCACTTTCTGAAATAACAGTCAATCAAGTTATCTCTCCAACATACCAGCCAATAGTCTGTATAAAACTTTCATGTATTAATTTTGCCAGTAGAAAATATGAAACATGAATGACAGGTGGCAAAGGAGTACAGGTGTGTTTTAGGTGTGTATTGACTGATATATTCTAAAGAGTTCTCGTTGTGAATGCCTCTCAGTGATAAAGCAGAATGAACTTATTCCCATGTCAGCTCTGGGGGGATCTCCGTAAAGATGAGCCAATTACAGATAATTAACCCCGGATGAGTTTACGGCAAACAGATGAGCACGGAATCCGAACAAAGGGTTAATGACCTCATCATGTACTCATACTTAGCAATCTCATGACACTCTTACAGCCTGGTTTTTATTAGATGACCTACAAACGGTACTTTCCAGGGACTGCGGGTGCTGTTCTGTCGACCCAGAGCTGGATTAACTATCGATTAGCCCTCAGTCAGGACACTGAAATAAAAACATGTGAAAAGGAGATTAGGAACGTCGCCAGACAGATTGCTGATCCTTGTCTTTGTAACAGTTTGATCAATATTGCAATGTTACAGAATGAATACGGCGTGACTGTCTGTGCCTGTGCATCGTCGTCGCTTTTCCGCAGAGTCTTTCTGATCTTAAGAATTCACACCTAACGTAATGGATTCCACTCCATTGTTTAGTGTTAACAATATCACGCGCCGCACCGCACACTCGCTCACCCTTTTGCTGTTTCCGTCACTGTTTGTCGACATGAGTGGCATGTGAAATAATGAGTCGGTGTTTTCCAACGCCATTCTGCCCGAGAAGACTTCTCACCCGAAGTCAGAAACAAAGACACATCAAAGGAAGGGTGTGTTTACTCTGGCACAAAAATGTATACTGAATTTCGATCGAAATTCTTTAATTCATAAAATATGTAAGAAACTCTACTGAAATTAAAACAGTTAATAAATGGCAATAAACATCAATCACGCAAAATACAACCAAGATCATTGATACCACGTTTACATTTAGTCACGCCCCCAAAACACCATAAAAGGCTGAGCAGAAAATGACAGAATGATGACTAAACGGTTAAAACTCGTGAGAGAATGCATCTTACTCCTCGTACTTATATAAGGGTGCCATTATTTTTTTATTCTAATGGAAGAGCAAAGTCTTATTTGGCTTTTTACTTATTATTATTATTATTATTATTATTATTAATATTATTATTATTATTTTAAGGCCTTATTTAAAAAAAAAAAAAAAATATATAT
>JAOUQZ010000001.1:23260439-23272939 GCA_028564935.1 Neosilurus hyrtlii
TATTTAGGTGTAAAAAATATTCACAAAAACTGCCGTAACTCCAACATTTGAACAATTTGCATAAAAGGTTATAAGTTCACATTTATACAGATATTTACTCCTAACAACTAAGTAGTTGAATCATGAGGTAGATGATTTGGCCCGGTATTAATTAATATACATATTAATTATATGTATAGTGGTTAGCATATTTGTTCGCATGTTTTGCGTGGGTTCCCTCCGGCTACTCCGGTTTCCTCCCACAGTCCAAAGACATGCACATTAGGCTTTAGGCTGAATATGAACAGTCATATGTTCTGATTGACTGCGCAACCAGGATATCAGCTCATATACCACTAGTAGGTGTGTCACTGAAAAAAAAAGTAAGCGGTTCCACTAATGCTAAGCTAATGCTTTTCATTTTTTTATTTGTTTTGTGACATTTGTGGTATCATATTTCGGTCACCTGGTTTGTGAACTCATCGCAAAAAATTTAAAAAGTTTGAAATTTCTGCAAATGTCACAAAAGAAGTCTCTGACTTGGAATAGTGTCAATCACTTTTCAAACAGTCCGCAAGAAGGTCGCGAATTTGTTGTTTTGCCTGCAGATTATTCATTCATTTTTTCGTTCACAATGAAAAGTGTATTCCGTGTATTTTGTCATCATTCATATTTTATTTGCATTTTGTTTGCGTTAATAACATGCGAATTAAGAGCAAATGGCTTGAGAAAAAAAACATGACTGATTATCGAAGGGAGATTAATTTTTTTCACCAAACATCGGCAAACCAATCACAAATTATCACAAATCAGTATCAAAATTTGCACAAAATTATACATATTTAATCCATCAAATATTCGTTTGTACGTGGAGTCGTTTTGACACGCATTTCAAAATTCGCAAAAAAAAAACAAAACAAATGCATCACTCGCATTTCTATCACACCTCTAGTGTGATCACCCTCTATAAAGCAATCAATTATTTTATTTTCTACATTATGACTGATCTTATCTCGTGTAGTCCGTGTTTAGGAAAGTATGTGTCGTACAGCGAGTGTGAACACCTCGAAAAGAAAACAAAACAATCATTACCAACAAAACCCAACCGACTATATTTAGTGAGGTGATTAATTATCCTCACATTGTTTCCCACTCTCCTGTTTATTGCCTGCTGAATTATTCATACACTCGGCCCTTCGCTTCGCCAGCTCCCTCCGTCACACCTCCGTTTTTCTCAGCGTGAATGAAAAATCAAACACAAAGACAATAAACTAGAGAAGAAAAATAGCGGAACAGGAAGGCAATAAGAAAAATAAACGACTTTGCGGAACATAGCGTGCTCCAAGTTACCAGTCTTTCTGATCTAAACTGGGAGGAAAAAAGTAAATGATGCGTCATTCCATGCGGTCCCTGAAGACACGGGATTGCGCTGTATTAGAGACGTTGATGAATAATTAAAGAACCATGTATGAGGTTTGACAAATCTTCAGCTCTCTGATTACAGTGTGTCGGCCGTGGTATAAATCTCGCAAAACAAATACGAAGGTTTTCCTGGTCGATGATGGAGTTACAGGAAACTAATAAAGAAGCAAAGGTACTGTTTACACCTGAAAGTTTATTACTTTCCAAAAATATTGTTCACGCCAGAGCAATTTGCCAATGATTACATTTTCATTCATTAACGAAAGGCATGTCACTTGTTTTATCCGTTTAAAGTTAAATGTACTGGAGAGGAACATTGATATAAATAAATAATCAATGTATATGGCACAGCGGGGCAGTGGTGCGGTGGTTAGCATGTCTGCCTCACAGCAATGAGGTCCTGGGTTCGACTCCTGGGCTCGGTGAGGGTGTAACTGTGTGGAGTTTACAGGTTCTTCCAGTGCTTGCATGGGTTTCTTCTGGGTACTCTGGTTTTGTCCCACAGTCCAAAAACATGCACAGTAGGTTGATTGGCTGTTCCTGCAATGGTCTGGTGAGCCCTTATAGTTTGCCTAAACTCTTGAAAAAATGGTTCCTGGACAGCTTTCTGAATGAGTAATGGTTCCACCAATCAAAGGCGCTCTACCTGGAGTTTTATGTCTGAAACAGAAACCTTTGATATGGCTATCCCAAAAGAGTTGCCCCCCCCAACAAAAAAGGTTCTTGGTATAGGTTCCCCTTATAGTATATAAGAGGAACGATTGACTTGTATAGTTCTATGTGGAACCTTTATTAGTTCCTAGAAGGACAGTTAAAAAAAGTTAATATTCAGGATGTGATTTGTACACACTTGATAAAGGTTCTAGCTTGCAAAAAAAATGGTTTTGCATGGAACTTTTCTGAAAGCAAGTCCCTAAGAACCCTGACTAGAACCCTGGCATCTACAGTGTCTTGCTCTCGACTTTACTGGAATTGTGTGGAGACGTGAGGAAGGAGGTCGATACTGTGGTTTAAAGACAAGACAGCAAAAAGCTTCTCCGGTTATCTGCGCCTGATTAACAGAACCTCGCCTGTGCCTGTCTTTACTCTCTGGTCATGCCTGCTTTACTTATCGATGCCCATTAAATGGACCTGATACTGCGCTGTCTCCTCCGCTGTACACCAAAAGGCAATTTTCAGCAAGCAACAAAGCGAGCGATGGATTTTTTTTTTTTGTGTGTGTGGGAAAGAGATGAGGATGGATTGTAACGACAGAGAGCAGAAGGAGAAGGAAGATAGTGGAGCTTGAGATGAAACCACAAACGCCGCCATGGTGATGAAGTTACAAGAAGTACACAATAAAACACTGCTAGGTGGTCTTAAAGGAAAATAATCAGAGATGGAGAGGTGTGATTAAGTGTTGAGACGATAACCTGAAGTTCTGAGATCCTCTTATACCAGAATCTGTAAACTATTAAATGTTTTTTTTTTTTTTTTAACTAACTAATGAATGACATTGGTAACGGACAATTATTTCAAAATCTACTTGGAACATTGTCATTGGCTGCTTGGAAATCAATCGTATGATTTGTTCTCTCTCAGCTGTGCTGACCAATCAGAATCCAGGTGGTGTAAATATTCAGAATAATGAGATGGAGGACATGGACAGCGATCAGTCTGTAATTGTTTTATACTCTGTATGGAAAGTCCGAAATCTCAGCCATTCCTCAGTCTGAACCTGAGCCCACTTGTCCCCGGGAGTTAATAAGAGCAGGAAGTTCTGCCGGTGTGAAACATGTAATTGCCTGGCATGGGACCGTGGTTGGTACAGTGGATGAAGTTATAATAACGAGCGGACTGGACAGAATTACCCAGGAGACTCGTGTTTGTACGGTTTTGTCCCATTAAGTCCGAGGAACAGTTTTCCCATCGTGCTTTGAACAATAACCCAAATATCCTGTTCAGGTCATAACGACCCATTTTACATTTTTTTTCCTCAAGAAGTGGAACAACATTTTATAAATATGGGGGTGGCACGGTGGTGTAGCGGTTAGCACGTTCGCCTTTACAACAAGAGTGTCCTGGGTTCGAGTCCCAGGTTTCCACTTACAGTCCAAAGACATGCACATTAGGCCAATTGGCTGCTCCAAACTGCCCCTAGGTGTGAGTTCTGAGTGTGTATGGTTGTGTGCATTGCCTGAGTTGGCTGAGATGGGCTCCAGTCTCCCCACGGACCTAATGGTAGTATTATACTGTTCGGTAAGTGAGTGAGTGATGTGATTTGAATTCACTTTAAGTTCTGTCTCCACCCCTGTCTTATTATTCGTTTACTATCATACTGTGTTCAGCTGGTCCACATTTTATTGCGATCCGTTTCTCTCCGTATGGTACATCCTGCCGATCTCGCTGCACCTGCTAATAATTCCAGGAATGAATTTCCCAGTTTCCTGTTCTCATGTCTAATCCGAGTTTAATTCTCTCAGTCTGTTCCCAGTTAAAACCTCGTGTGTCGGAGTTCTAGTCATTTCCCGAGCACTCCATAGCGTAAATAGTACTGATTCCAAAACGAAGCGGTGTGAGAAATCTCCTCACACTCGCATTTTCACACCACATTAACACGAGGGCTTTGGAGGATGATCAGGTGCCAGACAGAGTGCCGAACTCGTTTTATACTGAGCTGCATAATCAGAATAACACCAATTGTACATAATGAGTTTATTCACATAATGATGTGCACAATTATGTACAATTAATCAAGTGAAGAAGCAGAACTGGCACTGGATCCATCATCATCAGGCTCGTTTCCCCTCTCTCTCTCTCCCTCTCTCTCTCTCTCACACCTTTACAGATTGATTCAGCAAGTTTTTCATTAAAAATATTAAATAAATATATAATATATGAATTACTTATGAATTAATGAGGTTTAAATGAGCAATTAAAGAGTATAAGGTGCCATGTAGTCTAAAATATATTCAGAACATGTGTTTAATTTACTTATTATGACATTCTCAGCATTATAAAAATCTTTATTATTATTATTATTATTATTATTATTATTATTATTATTATTATTATTATTATTATTATTATTGCTCACTCACTTGCCCAGCTGCCTAATTCTATTAGGGTTGCGGGAAGCCTGGAGCCTTGAACCCCATGAAAAGCTCAACAGACCATCGAAGGGCTAACACGCACACAGCCATTCACACTCTCACCTAATGTGCATGTCTTTGAACTGTAGGAGGAAACTGGATTTTTCTGGAGCAACCTCTAGAAGAACATACCTAGGACTTGAAGAGCCCAGGACCTGAACCCAGGATCTTCTTGCTGTGAGGTGGACATGCTAACCACTACACCACCATGACGCCTCTTGTTAAATAATATCTCTATGTTCACTTTTTGACTTCTTTTTTTTTGATGATGTATTTCTGTGTTCATGTTTTTATGGCTGAATCATCAGTAAAGGTTTGGAAATGACCTTTGAAATAAACTTTGAATTCAGAAAAGCATTTCCCGTATTATTATAATTACCAGTGTGTTATTCAGAATTGAAAACATTGTGTGCAGGTGTGTTTACAGCAACAGCAACATGATGAGCTTTCATTTTTAATAAGAGTTGTTGATTTACAGCCGAATAAGACGAAACGGCAGTTGGTTGAGTGATGGGAAACGAGACCGAGCAGTTTAACATGATGCAAATGAGAACTGGAACGGTTTTGTGACTTCTAACAGAAGTGATGGGTGCTGTTCAACTTCTTTTTTTCACTTGGTGGGAAATATTATTCAATTTTAACACATTTACATTTACATTCATGGCATTTATCAGACGTTCTTAGCGTCTTACAATTATCAATTTCACAGTGATTGAGGGGTATGGGCCTTACTCAAGGGACCATCAGTGGTGGTACTGTGGATTGAATCCCAACCTTCGGATCAGCCGACTCTGGGCGAGGGCGCGGTACACCCTGAACAGCTCGACAGACCACTGCAGGGCCAACACACATACAACCATTCACACTCACTTTTACACCTAGGGGCAATCTGGAACTGCCAATCAGCCTACTTTGCATGTCTTTGGACTGTGGGAGGAAACCGGAGTACGCTGAGGAAACCCACACAAGCACAGGAAGCGCATGCAAACTCCACACAGAAATGCCGCAAGCCCGGGAATTGAACCCGGGACCTTCTTGTTGTGAGGTGAACGTGCTAACCACTGCACCACCATCCTTACAGGGAATGTGAATTCTCTGTTTACTGAAATCAGGAAGTGGTAACCAACCTTCGGAACCATGTGTCAATCAGTGTCCTTGGATTTGTACGATGGCATCTCTTTAGACGTAATCACTTTTCAACACTTCGGTTTGTAAAGCCCTTACAAAAAGGCTGCCGTGAACAGTAGCCCTTGAAAGTACTCGACATCAGTAGCAGCATTTGGCTTGGATTTAGAGAAAGATAGAAACAGAGAGACCTCCACAGCCTGCTCCAAGCTAGCCTGGCGCTGCCTCATATGCATAGCAGGTGAGGGGCGCTGAACCGTTTCAGCTCAGCAATGAAGCTCCGACCGATAGGGAATTTAATGAGTTGCTGCAGGTCCAGAGTCATGCCAGAACATCTCATCACATCTGTGAACATCTGGGATGAGCAGAGAGCGCTCACTTCTCATGAGTCGAGCATTGGAAAGGAATGAATGAGGGAAGAACTCCCTGCTGATCTCACCTTTAGCTCTGACGCGTAGCTCCACTGGAGCAGGTGAAGCAGGTGAACATGCTTCTTTCTTCCGGTATTGTAAATTGGACACATATGGTGGGAGGCAGGGCTTCTGGGGTTCTATTAATGCAGTTGACATATCTTATTACAAAAGAGAGGAGCTTTAAAGATCACATCGCTCATTGTGTCATATTTGAATTCGTTCTCTCTCTCTCTCTCTCTCTCTCTCTCTCTCTCTCTCTCTCTCTCTCTCTCTGTCTTTTCTTTTTTGGGGGCGCAGTCCTGCCCTCTTTTCCCTTCCTTCCAGATTATGAATACTGCAGAGGAACAGATTGAAAGAAAGAGAGAAAAGAGAGAAACAATATGCGATGAAAGAAAGAAAGTCTTGCGGATGGGGTTTTTCAGAAGTATTATGATAATACCCAGCCATAAGAGACGTGTTTCAGCCAATGTTTCCACCGTTATTATGTCCCGCATGAGGTTCCAGTGTGGTGATTGGTGGTTGGAAATGATCCCATCCACCAGAGATAAACAGTGGAAGTCTCCTTTACATCCAAGGCCGGTTGTAATGCACTATAATAGCCATGTAATGACTGCAGTATCTCTGGAACAATGTGTGTGTCGCTGGCATTTCTTCCTTCCAAATCCATTCCCGTGTTAAGCCTCTTGGACTTTTCAGAGCCAGATAATTCGTTTGGGGAGAGTTTGACTTTTGCAGGCTCTACTTAGTTCTGGGATGGAATAAAAAAAAAAAAAAAACACTATTGCAGAAAAAAAAGAGTATTAGAGGTCCAGGAGGCCAAGGAAAGAACTGTAAACGACAGAGAATTTGGTGCTGTGTTATGTACTGATAGGGTTTCCTTCGGGTATTCCGGGTTTCTTCCACAGTCCAAAGACATGCATGTTAAGCTCACTGTCTATTCCAAATTGCCCCTAGGTGTGAGTGTGAGTATGAAAGGTTGTGTGCGTATGTTGGCCTTGCTATTGTCTGGCAAGCTGTTCCGGGGTGTACCTATCTTTTGCCCAGTGCCAGCTGAGATAGGCTTCACCCTCCCCATGGCCCTAGTAGGATGAAGCACTTCGGTTAACTCTGCTAGGATCGTGGGGGTGTGAAGCCTATCTTAGCCGACTCTGGGCAATGATGGTGTACACCCTGAACAGCTTGCCAGTCTAACACATACAATATGCAATTAGCCTAATGTGCATGGACTGTGGGAAGAAACCGGAGTACCAGGAGGAAATCCACACAAACACAGGGAGAACATGCAAACTCAGAAATGCCCTCACTGGGCCCGGGACCCGAACCCAAGACCTGCGGTGAGGCGGACGTGCTCACCACTACAGCACCGTGCCGTCCTTAACCCTGACTGTGTTATTCAAAATCCATTTCAAATCCAGAACTTTGTGTAAAATTCCACAATTCCTCCAGTAAATTCCAGAACCTGGTGTTTTTCAGGTCAACACCAGGACTCTTCTGCTTTCCATGCAGCACGGGTACGCGGTGTGCAGTCAGTCAAGCAGAAGCTTTAAATTCTCAGAGTGCAACTGAAAGCAATTTCAGACAGACTGACCAGAAAAACCTAGAGTTCTTTCATCGCTCCTAATAAAGTCTCACGCTCCAGACACGGTGAATCGTGTTCCTCTTGCCCCATTCCTCCGCACTCGGGGGTCGGTTCAACAGCATGCAGTAGTTTTATTAGCAGTGATGATGTTTGGGATACAGCAAAAAAATAAAATCCACACAAGTGCTCTCAGAGTCTCAGCTAAAGCTATCTCACCCTACATTCATACTTTCTGTAGGACGGTTTATTTTGGACGTACACTGATAGGGATAGCAGCACCACAACAAGTGATATTTAAATGTATATTATTTCAATCCTGGATAAATTGTGGAATGATATCACGCACCAATCCGACGCTGTCTGTTTCTAAAGTTCTTGACTCACTTCCTTATTTTACTGTCTAGCAGTAATCATTCTTCCGTTCATTCATTCACTGAGTCGCTTAATTCTTCTAGGATTGTGGAAAGGCTGGAGCCTATCTCAGCTGACTCCTAGGCGAAGGTGGGGTACACCCTGAACAGCTCTCAGGGATATCTGTAGTCAGATCCCACAAATAAGGAAGAAAAACATATACCTATAGTTTCACGAACAACCTGCATTGAAATTTTTTTTGTACGAATTTAGTGGCGCTACGGCAGAAGGGACTGATGTAGATTTGGGTGAGGTGGATTTGAAAGCCGTGTATAAATGATGTGTAGTTCATCCGTCATGAGGAAAATAGAGTTTTAAGTCAAAACCGTAATCTTTTGCTCGGTCTGTACCGAGAAATCCCAGCCCTTGGTCTTTTTTGTACAGACCTCACACTGGGTTAATAAGCAGGTTTATATTTTATATGTACCAGTTTGATCATTTTTTGAGGAACAGTGCGTGTTCGGTGTTGTGGTGGCACTATCCACCTGTACAATGCACCATCATCATCATCACCATCATCATCATCATGATCATCTTCTTCTGCTTGTTACTGTGTTGGGTAATGGGGGCAGCAGCCTAAGATGTCCCTCACTTCCCCTAGCCACTTCCCCCAACTCTTCCAGTGGGACACCTAGGCGTTCCCAGACCAGCCGAGAGACATAGTCCCTCCAGCATGTTCTAGGTTAACCAAGAACCCAGACCCAGTTTGACTGAGTCAAAACCGTAATCTTTTGCTCGGTCTGTACCGAGAAATCCCAGCCCATATATATACTTCTATCCACCTGTACAATGCACCATCATCATCATCATCATCTTCTTCTTCTTCTGCTTGTTTCTGTGTCGGGTAATGGGGGCAGCAGCCTTAGACGTCCCTCTCCCCAGCCACTTCACCGAGCTCTTCCGGGGGGACACCTAGGCGCTCCCAGACCAGCCAAGAGACAAAGTCCCTCCAGCGTGTTCCGGGCTGACTCTGGGAACTCTTCCCGGTTGGACATATTTGAAACACCCCACCAGGGAGGCATTCATGAGGCATTCTAATCAGGTCATTCCACCCCGAGTTCCTCCCGGATGGCCAAGCTTCTCATCCTAATGTGGGAAGCCTCGTAGTAAAACTTTTAACTCATAAAGGGTTTAAACCGAATCGATATTGAGATATTACACACATAAAGTATATTTTCTAGTACACTATGATATATCAGATTACATACAGTATTTACTCCACTTGTAATAAAACAGAATGAACTCGCTGACCCCCAAATCCATTAAGTATTAGCTGGACTGCTTACTCACGCCTGCTTGGTTTCTATATAAAAACTTTGTGTGATGGCTGCAGCACTTTTGGGAAAGTGTTTCTCACAGGAAAGCGGTGTGACATCTGCTCATTTTAGCACCGCCACCAAAAAAAACAAGAGTAAAGAGTTGAGAATGAAGAGATGAAGCTCTTAAAATTTCTAATTAGACCCAAAAAAGATGACTCAATCTCAGCGCCGGTGTCCAATGATTCATTGTTTTGTTTTTGTGATCTTTTGAAAAGGTTTTCGTAGAAAGTGTGAAGAAGAACAAAAAAAGCAGACATAAACAGGCGTAAGAAAAGAGTAAACAGGTGTAAACATGGACTACGTTACCAGAATGAACCAGAAATGAAGAGCTGTGATCTGTGGGAGGGATGTGATCCGGCTCCATCCTTTCGTATACGTCTATGTCTCCTGTGGATGATCTAACAGAGGTCCTTTATCATCTCTTACTGCAAACACCTACTCGCAACCTTCATCCAACCATGTGACCACCTGACCTCTGTCTCTACGCAATGCAGCGAGGCTTCACATTCACCCTGAGCTTGTGTGTGTGTGTGTGTGTGTGTGTGTGTGTGTGTGTGTGTGTGTGTAATCTGGAGCTCTGGCTAGGCTGGTTGAGTGCAATAGGGCAGGTTGGTTAGTTAGCCAGGGTGTAATGAAACCCCCTGGGGTTAAACACGGCTTCTCTCCTAATTACAAGCCGTAATAGGTCCTTGGAGTTCAATCAGTTCTTCACTGGATACAATGGGAAAGTATTGTAGTAAACATTATTCCACTGGACCCCTGAGACCGGCACGGTAAATCACTGAGTGCTAATAACGAGCCGGCCGAGATAAACATGTGAGAAGGAACACAATTTCTTGAAATTCATGAGAAATGTACAGAAAAAAAATAGCCTGCAAATGATCTCCAGCTTTATACCCAGTACTGTATTAGAATTAAAGAAGAGTCGGCTCGTTATATTTAATACATATTCAAAAAAAGTTTCAACTCTTAAGCAGGAACCAAGAAAAACATATTCAGAACAAGAACCCCAAGAAAATCCTCGATCAAGTACCTTTCTCACTCTGTGTGTACTGGATACTCTGGATCAGTGTGTGTTTAAATACTTCACTTTATTTGGTACTTAGAACTATTCCCGCAAGACGAACCTCTGTGGCTTTGTGAACAAACAGCCCTTATAGTTGGCGGCACGGTGGCACAGTGGTTAGCACAGCAAGAAGGTCCTGGGTTCGATTCCTGGACTCGGCGATAACGTTTCTGTGTGGAGCTTGCATGTTCTCTCCATGCTTGCGTGGGTTTCCTCCGGGTACTCTGGTTTCTTCCGACAATCCAAAGACATGTCCAGTATGCTAACAGACTGTTCCAAATTGCCCCTAGGTGTGGCCATGGGTGTGAATGGTTGTGTGTGGGTGTGTGTGTGTGTGTGTGTGTGTTGGCCCTGAGATGAAATGGCAAGCTGCCTGGGGTGTACCCCACCTTCATCCAGACCTGGCTGAGATAGGCTCCAGCCTCCTCACAATCCTTTTAGGCATAAATGGCTCGGCAAATACATGAAGGAATGAATGTTCTGAAATTATATGAAAGCTCCAGAGTTTGAAAAGTAAAATTGATCCCTCTGGTGGTTGGGGTTGGTATTGCAATATGGATACAACACACACACACACACACACACACACACACACACCTGTCACAGGCTGTTTTTGTGCCATTTCTTCAATCGTGTCAATTTTTCTGCTGTTTGTATGTTTTTTTGTTTATTTTTACACCTTGAGGTGGTTTCATTCATCAAACTACAGCATGACGCCTCAGAGGACCCCGAGCCATACCGCGACTGAATTCCACAACATCCATCACTCCTTAGAATTAAATAAAATTGCTTCTGTGAAATTGAGATTCATTTCAAAATGGACTCCGACTTTCAGATTTGTGTGAATTTGTACGAGGTGTGAATGAGGTCGGTTCTGAATGAAGTCAGGACGTAGCAGGGAGAGAACGTGGAGCCTAAACGCCACGGGAAATAAAGGCTAGTCACGCTAGGCTAGCTTTCACGCCGTGCTTTAGCTTTTACTTGCTAGATGAAATTTTATTCACCATTTTCTAGATTAGTCTTTAAGTCCTACTTGCATTGACTTAGTGTTTATTTGCTAGGTTAGCTTTCATTTTCCAAAGTTAGCATTGATTTGCTTGGCTAGATTTTGCTCCCTGTATTAGCTTTTCATTGTGGTGCTCAAGCCTATGCTGACATTAGCCATGATTAGCTCTGGTGCGTTAATACGAAGCACAGGCACAGCATTATCTCTGCGTGTTCCGGAGCGATGACACTGGAGACTCCTTCCTTTAACGTGAACTAAACACTGCCTCCAGCTGCTGTTAGAGGAAATGAATCAACATCAAAACCTTCTGACCGGTCAGAGCTGAGATCAGCGGCACTTTGAAGTTTACGCCATCCCCACGAAGAGAAGAAGATTGGCTCGAAAAGGACGCCCTCACAGATTCGTTTTAATAAACGTTATGTTTGGGAAATTAGGCGTTCTGAGTATATTTGATGTTTGGAACGTTTATAAAGATGTTAGCGGAATGTTATAGACCATAAAACGCCGACGCGGCGGAATCCAGATGGTGGAGCGCAGTGTTATCAGATGCACTCATTACAACTGCTCGCAATGAGAAACGATGTAGAGTGTAATTACGGTGGATAGGAATTACGAGCGCACTCATACAAACACACACATGCACACACACACATACACAAACACACACACACTGAGTTATTTTTAAAGTGAGAAAGCGAGCCCGTCGGTCTGACAAAGTCGAGGTTGTTTAAGGATTAAACAGCGGTGTGTGTCTGCGCCGTTCTCTTTTAAAACCTGCAGAAGGTGGATGTCCGAGTGGACCAGACCAGGTGTGTGTGTGTGTGTGTGTGTGTGTGTGTGTGTGTGTGTGTGTGTGAAATATTAACAGAGGGCTGAGGCATGCTCAAGGTGTAGAATTGAGTGAAAACAAAACACTGTTCGCATCGATTTTACAAGCTCAGGGGTCACACCAAGGTCAAAATCACAAACAAGTCACACACAATTAAACAATAAACACTTTTGTCAAATTTTTGTAGGAAACACACACACACACACAGACACACACAAAG
>JAOUQZ010000001.1:23286034-23300888 GCA_028564935.1 Neosilurus hyrtlii
GTGTGTGTGTGTGTGTGTGTGTGTGTGTGTGTGTGTGAATCATTAGCACCAACACTGAAGCTGAAGAACACTGAAGAACACTTGTATTAACATCTCCGGCGTTTCTTTTGAACGCTGTCGCTGGGTTTAATCTCCGAAATCTCGCACTTCCTGTTGAATGTTTTCAGCGAGACGGAGACGGCGGATGACTCTGACCCCGAGTTCATTCCTCACGCGCTCTTTTGTCACTCGCATGCCTTCACTAATTCACTCATTAATTTGCACTTGCGGAACAGTTTGATTATGTTGTCAGTCGTGAGTTCACTTCCTCTGGAGAGGACACGATGAGAGGCCGAGAGACGAGCCGCTTTTTTCCTGCATTCCAGACGCTGCTGTGCAGCTTTGATCATCAGTTTTTCTTTCTTTTTGTTGTTTTTTTTTAAATAAAAATACCTTTTTACCAAACTCTTCAGGCCCAGTTCTTTCTTTCTTTCTTTCTTTTTTCCTTATCTTCTCTCTCTCTCCCCCCCCTCTCTCACTCTCTTCCTTTGTTTCTCTTTCTCTCTCTCTCCCTCTCTCTCTTCCTTTCTCCTTTTTCATTTTTTTCTCCCTCTCTCTTGTTCTCTCTCTCTCTCTCTCTCTCTCTCCCTCTTTCTCTCTCTCCATTTCTCACTCTCTTTCTTTCTCTCTCTTGTTCTCTCTCCCCCTGTCCTTCTCTATCTTCATTTGTCTGTCTTCCTCTCTCTCTCCCTCACTCTTTCTCTCTCTCCCCTTTCTCTTCCTTTCTCACTCTCTCTCTTCCTTTCTCCTTTTTTTCTTTCTCCCTCTCTCTTTTTCTTTCTCTTTCTCTGTCTTCCTTTGTCTCTAATTCTTCCTCTATCTCTCTCTCTGTCTCTCTCTCTTTCTTCCTCCCTCTCTTTTTCTCTCTCATTCTCTCTCTCTCTCTCTCTTGTTCTGTTTCTCTCTCTTTCACCCCCCCCCTTTCTCCAACACACACAAATTATTGGTTCCCTCTTTCTCCTTTTTAGAGACAGTCTTTCTTTTTTTATTCTTTTATTCTCTTTTTCTTGTCCTTTTTGCTCTTTTCATTTCTTAGTGTTTAAATTCCAACCCCTTCTCTCTCCATTTCTATCCCATCTTCCATTCCTCTTCATTCCTCTATGAATCTCTTCATTCTTTACCTTTCACTTCCTTTCTCTCTCCATCTCATTTTCTCTTCCCTCCATCTCTCTCTTCCAATCTGTTCTTCTCTTTTTCGTTTTCCTGCTTTCACATCTCTCTCTCTCTCTCTCTCTCACACACACACTTTCTCTCTCTCTCTCTCTCTCTCTCTCTCTCTTTCTATCTCTCTCTCTCACATACACACACACACACACGCACACACACTTGGGGTCTGTCCATCACTCTCTCCTTCAACAACAACCCCCCCCATTTAACTTATTAATCCCTCCATGGCGTGCGTATTGCCTTCGCGAGCTCTACCGTCCACTGCAGTGAGAGGGCGAGCTGGTTTCCATGGCAACTGTGAGCCCAGACCTGACTTTGTCTACTGAAGCCACAATGAAAGGAGAGAGAAAAAATCATGGAGAAAGAGAAAGTGAGTGAGAGAGAGAGAGAAAGAGAGATACCTTTTCAGGAAGTCTGAGGCTGCTGAAATGCCATCATCCTCACAGTATAACACACACACACACACACACACACACACACACCTATTGTCACTAAGAAAAAATAGTGATCTGATCACCTGATCACCCAGGACGCTGGTTAACTCCTGGCGTGAACATGTAACCTGTGGGTAACTTTAGTAAATCTAAAATGCTGAAACGACGAGCAAACACCAACGTTCCATGACAGCAGAAACCTGAGAAATCAATGGCCTCTGAAAGTTCATTCATGGCCACGCCTCACGTTCACATTAGTGACGTTATCTGTCACGTCAACATTCAGACGCAGCGACTGTTTTTATCTGATTTCATAAAAATTGATTTAAATTGGTGTTTTCTACTTTTACTCAGCAGTGAGGAAGTTATTAACCATGTAAACACTGGGACGTTTTCCCACACTGAAGCTCGACAAGATAAGATCGTATTTTCAGAAAAATTACTGGGGTGCTCCCTCCGAGACGCCGTAACCAAACGCTGCAGATCAGGACGGCACTTTAAACAAACACCTTTGAGGAGATGTTTAGAATACACCATCACACCACACAAAGTATATCACTCATATATAAGCTCGATCATATTGATATGCTTTTACAGGATGGGTTCTCGATTATGTTGCTAGGGAGACAATGCTGTCAATCATTATGCGATCTGACGTGCCTTCAGACCTTAGGTAGGAATATTTAATAATAATAATAATAATAATAATAATAATAATAAACTAACAAACAAACAAACATATAAATAAATAACACAGTGGATCTATTTTTATAGATAGATAGATCGATAGATAGATAGATAGAGAGTTCTCTCAAGGTGAATGTTTGTTCTCAGAATAAAAAAAAATAAATATGGAACATTTGAGGACTAAAATAAATCCAGAAGAACGATGATGGAAGGAACGGAAGGTTTTCTGTAGTGATGACAATCTTGATGTGAATAACAATGTGATCCTGATGATGGTTTAAAACTGAAGAATTTTCAAAGAAATCTTATTTATCCATCTATCTATCTATCTATCTATCTATCTATCTATCTATTTATCTATCTATTTGTTTGTTTATTCATTTATTCATTTATTTAATGATCTATGTTAAAGTGAAATATATTTCAAACATTATTCACAATAAAACATAAAATACACAAAAATACATAATATTTATACATAATTATTAGTATACAATATTATTAATATTATTATTATTATTATTATTATTATTATTTATAGTAACTGTTGTATTAGTAAGTAATGTGTTTAATTATTCGTTTGTTTATTTATTACTACTATTATTATATCTATCTATCTATCAATCTGTCTGTCTGTCTGTCTGTCTGTCTGTTGTTTGTTTGCTAACTATTTTATATCTTTTTATTCCCTCCACTACAGAGGGAGGTTATGAGATTGGTCACGTGTTCAGATTTGTAAATGTGGGTCTTGGCCCAATAAAGAACCGATCAAATTTTGGGCATGACTCAGATTCGGATCCAGGGGTGTTTTAAAGGATTTTATTTAACACTTCGTGATGGAAATCACCCAGAATGCACTGGGAGCAAAAAATACAGAATTCAAAAATAGTCACGGAACAGATCACAAGGGAGCACCATTATTCTACATCATCTATAACCCTATAACCCATGTAAAGATGAGTTTGCACTACCTTGGTGGAAGTCTGCGCTCTCTGAGGGCATTTCTCATTGATTTGTTAGGTTGTTCAATCATTGATATGTATGTATTTATTTATTTTTTATTTATTTCATATAAATTCCTATTATTCCTCCTTAAATATTTAGCTCCTTTAAACGAGTTCATTTAATTATCCACAGCAAGCATCCCTAATCCAGATTAAAACCCTTTTTTATCTTCCTCTTATCCACACATTTCTATCTTACACTCCTGTGAAAAATGTTCAAAAGACATTATTTATGTAGATTTATGTAAACACGTTAAAAATAATTCCAGCTGCGCTGCCTGTCGTTGCCTTTTATCGTACAACGTGTTTATTTTTTATTTCATAACTGCATCAATCTCTGGACGTCTCTCTTGTCGTTGTGTGCACATGGTTGATGATCAGTGGCCCTTGGCCTGTGGGGACTCTATAAATCACGCTGGATTTACTCGGCACCATTAAAAATATTGCTGCTTCACATTCCGTATCACAACACGATGCCTGCTTTGCCGAGAGGGATGTATGGAGTGATGAAAAACGACAGCATTGCCCTGCTTTCTGCCCATAAATCATTCAGTATCCAAGGTTCGGATGGAAAGCGAAAGCCAAAATGGAGCCACAGGAGGTAGTGGGGGCAGTGCATTGTGGGTCGGGGAACATTTTTTTCACTCCTAAATGATGAGCGAGACGCCGTGGCTGAGTCAGCAGCAGCAGCAGCAGTCTGAAATGTGTTTCTATTAAAAAAATTTGTGATGTGTTCAGCAGTTCTTGGTGTGTTTGTTGTTATTCCGAGAAGTGAGCCGTTTTGTATCCCGTCGTTATTACTAGTGCAGTTACACCAGGGGTTTAAAATAGAAATCCCATACAGGTCAAGCTTAGTTTCTAAAACTAGCTTCTAAATCATTTTTTCCCCTCTTTACACATATTTTATTAACATTTAATCAACAAGAAGTTTAACATAAATGTTGTGAAGATGTCAGAGCAAAATCCTCAGCCTAAAATCCCAGAATCCTGTTTGAATAAGTTTGAAAGCTGTAGAGAGTGAAACACTACAGCTCTGCTGCATCAGTCTCTTTAAATAATCCTGGGGCACGATGTCCACGATGTCCGTGATTCAAATAAACTCGGAGTTTCACGATTTATGACCACGTCTGGAGTACAATTAGGGTATAAAAAGGAGGCAAATGCATCTAAGAGAAGAAACTTAAAGGAATCGTGTTGCCAAGTTTATCAGGATCCCCTATGATGGCACGTCATGGACTGTTACGCTCTGTTAAGGTCTGTTAAGCTCCACTGTGCTCTACCACGCTTCCCACATTCTCTCACGATTGGTGTTTAATTGTAATACATTATAATAATCAGTGCAATCATCATGAATCCACCAAGTTCCCTCAAGATCATCACGATTCCACCAAGTTCCCTCGAGATCTTCACAATTCCACCAAGCTCCCTCAAGATCACCACAATTCCACCACGTTCCCTCAAGATCATCACGATTTCACCAAGTTCCCTCAAGACCATCAGGATTCCACCACGTTCCCTCAAGATCATCACAAATCCACCAAGTTCCTTCAAGATCATCATGAATCCAACAAGTTCCATCAAGATCACCACAAATCCACCAAGTTCCTTCAAGATCATCATGAATTCACCATGTTCCCTCAAGAACATCACGATTCCACCAAGTTCCCTCAAGATCCTCACGATTCCACCAAGTTCCCTCAAGATCATCACGATTCCACCAAGTTCCCTCAAGATTATCACGATTCCACCAAGTTTCCTCAAGATCATCACGATTCCACCAAGTTCCCTCAAGATCATCACGATTCCACCAAGTTCCCTCAAGATCATCATGAATCCACCAAGTTCCATCAAGATCATCACGATTCTACCAAGTTCCCTCAAGATCATCATAAATCCACCAAATTCCATCAAGATCATCACGATTCCACCAAGCTCCCTCTAGATTACCATGAATCCACCAAGTTCCCTCAAGACCATCACGATTCCACCAAGTTCCCTCTAGATTACCTTGAATCCACCAAGTTCCCTCAAGACCATCACGATTCCACCAAGTTTCCTCACGATCATCACGATTCCACCAAGTTCCATCAAGATCATCACGATTCCACAAAGTTCCCTCTAGATTACCTTGAATCCACCAAGTTCCCTCAAGACCATCACGATTCCACTGAGTTCCCTCAAGATCATCACGATTCCACTGAGTTCCCTCAAGATCATCACGATTCCACCAAGTTCCATTAAGATCATCATGAATCCACCAAGTTCCATCAAGATCATCACAATTCCACCAAGTTCCCTCAAGATCATCATAAATCCACCAAGTTCCATCAAGATCATCACGATTCCACAAAGTTCCCTCTAGATTACCTTGAATCCACCAAGTTCCCTCAAGACCATCACGATTCCACCAAGTTTCCTCAAGATCATCACGATTTTACCAAGTTCTCTCAAGATCATCATGAATCCACCAAGTTCCTCCAAGATCATCATGAATCCTCCAAGTTCCCTCAAGATGATCATGAATCCAACAAGTTCCATTAAGATCATCATGAATCCATCAAGTTCTCTCAAGATCATCTTGAATCCTCCAAGTTCCATTAAGATCACCATGAATCCACCAAGTTCCCTCTAGATCATTACAAATACAACAAGTTCCCTCAAGATCATCATGAATCCACCAATTTCTCCTCAGGGTTCTCTTAAATAATGGAGATTGTGGACATCGTGCCCCAGTGTAAACCCAAGGTAACGTGTAATAATGGTTAAGGCTCATTCTGGGATAAACAGCAACATTTCCGGGACATAGAATCTCAAAATAAAAGTTTTTGTCACTATATTTTGATATACTTTATATACTAGCAATTGGAATCAAGTAAACATTTGACCTAATTTCATATATTTTAAAGCTTGTTTACTTCCATCTAGGCAAGAACTAAATAAATCCAGAAGCTTTTATTTTGAGATTCTATGTCTCGGAAACGTTGCTGTTTATCCCAGAATGAGCCTTAAATGCAAGCAGACTGAAAATTTGTGAACAATTCAAAAACTCCAACTGCACTGTGATTGGATGTGAAACAAGACAAAAAAAAATCTAAGAAATGTAAGAAATGTAATGAAGGTCTGGACGCGACAGGTGTTAATTACTTCTAAAGCGTTTGGGACCGAGGGCTGGGCCGTGCTAATCAAACAGCGTTGATGTTAATTACTGATCCACTTTTGACAAGCGATGCCAAGACGCTGAGGATCCTTCATGTTGCAGATGATCCTGAAGCTGTGCGAGTGGGCGTTGAGACTCGTCTGGGGCTTGCCGATGATTGGCAGTTTGTGGGCACATTGGGCTTCTCAGGAATTTACCATGGCACCTCTTCAATTCTGAGTCGGAGATCCGCAGAGGAGTTGATGATTGGTCGTGTTCCATTGTGAGGCCTTCGGTCTGGTAATTAGCAGGTAATCAGAACTAATTACACCTCTCATTTTTGCTAAGGTCATCCGACTTGAAGTGAAGCCTCATGGCGGAGATAAGCAAGCCAAGATCTCTGCCGAGATGAGAACATGAGACGGATCAAATCCCTAGAGAAACACCGGCAGGTGCCTTAGGCTTCTGCATCCACTGGCGTTCTGGATAAGTGAAGAAAAACACGCCCTGCTGTGCAGCCGAGTCTGTCTGCCATAAGAGAAAATACTGGTTGGGAGAGAGATATTACAGGCTGTGTGAGATATGGCAATTTCCTGAGATGAAGGGCAATCTGTCCTCTCTCTTTCACTCTCCGCTGCGCTGTGGCTACTTGTCACGCTGCTCTGTCGTTCTACCAACGGAGCTCCATCAGAAGAGATTTCTCCTGCCCACTGACGACTGATGGAACAGTATATGCGTTCATATTTTGCTTAATTCTAGGACAGGAAGTGTTAAGTATCATCATAATACAACTCAGATGGCTGACGTTATACTACCTAGCTTTCACGTTGTGATGATCGTCCCGGTTAGGAAATAAAACCGGGAAAGACCGAGGTTCTCAGTTTAGAGTTTGAGCTGACATCGAGTCGGTTTGTTATGACACTTCTAGAGTGCGTGTTCGGTCAAAAACTCCACAAGAGCTGACAGTGTCAGAGTGACATCATGGTAAAGAAGTGCTGTGCCAATAATTACTTTTATTTTATAAAGTTTTATTTTCACATTAACAAGCTTCCACGTGGAGCATAGGCAAGGTGCATGACTATTAACCTGGAGATCACAGGTTCGAATCCAGGTTGATACTGCAGCCATCCACAGCCGGGCGTCCATGCCAGATAACTGGCTGAGCTCTCGCGGCAGGGAGGGATAGCATACACTGTCACTTAAAGCGATCATTAGCCAATTAGCCCGCATGCAAGGAGCGCTTTCCTGCCGAGTGTATTCGGCCGCTTCTGAATGTGCATGCGCAGCAGTTTATAAAGATGCGTATAAACATGCTTGTCAAGGACACAGACAGTGCGATGAAGCAGAGGTTCAGAAATCACACCTATGCTGATGAGTTTCCTGTAACAGCATCACATACCGTGTGCTACTCCCTACAAATCATTGTCAGGTAAGAGTTTAGGCGTCAGGGTAAATCAAGAAGGCGTTATAAGCGTGTCGGTGCTCCTTATACATTGAACCACACCTGCATCTTACAGTAAATACACAAAAAATTCCTTGAAAAATCTCTACAACAGCACCAGAAAAGACACGACATTCTTCCTTGGCGGTGGCTTTTAAAGCTCAGCATGTCATTTACCTGTCAGCTGAGCTCAAAACATGGCGTTACAACAGAGATTACACCGAGGAAGCTCTGAAAACCTTCAATCAAAGGCCTGCGCTGTCACATACTCAGGCTGGTGTGCAGATCAGACAGAGATCCGTCTTCTGTCAGTCTTCTGTTCCTGCAATGACGATCACAGTAACAGGAAAAGGGGACGGATCGTCGGATCTGATTTCGGTGCAGGGATTAACACTGTGGATTATGAACACGCACCTCTATTTTAGGCTTTTAAGTGAGATCGAGATCAGTGCAGAAATCCTCGCTGAAGCTCATAAGCTGTGGCGTTTCAGCAAGTATACAAATCAGGGAAGTCGTGAGTCACAGTTCCGTAAACAAATCCGTTGTGATAAGCTCCCTTTAACACTTGCTAATCCCAGCTTGAAGGAAACTGAGATTGATTTAAGCTAGCGGTAAAAAATATAAAGTCTGTAAAAAGAAAATTGAGTTTTATATTGAGGAGGAAAAAAAATCGAAGCCTTTGCATCTCAAGCATATGTTTACAAGGGCAGATATTCGTCCATGCTCGGAACGTCACTGCTCTCAAAGAAACTGACCCCCCCCCCCCACACACACACACACACACACACACCTCCCCCCGGAACCCCCCTCCAAATATTATCCCTGTTTAATCCTAAATAGGGTTGCGGGGAGGCTGGCGCCCATTTCAGCCAACCGGAGAGGCCGGTGTACACCCTGAACAGCTCGCTGGATCATTGCTGGGCCAACACACATACACAACCATTCACACTCACACTCACACCTAGGGGCGATTTGAAACCCCAAGTCAGCCTAATGTGCCTGGTTTTGGACTGTGGGAGGAAAGCAGAGTACCTGGATGAAACCTACACAAGTACGTGGAGAACATGCACACTCCACACAAAAACGCCCTGAGCCCAGGAACCCGGGACCTTCTTGCTGTGAGGCAGACATGCTAATCAATATTTATTTATTTATTTTCCAAAGTGTTTAATCCTACTAACTCTCAGCCAACTCTGGGCTGGGTGTACACCATGAACAGCTTGCCAGACCATCACAGGGTCAACACACACAAGTCAGGGCCAACACACACACGCCAGTTAGCACAGCTAGACACGTGCATGTCTTTGGACTGTAGGAGAAAACAGGAGTACCCAGAGGAAACACAGGGAGAACATACAAACTACACCCAGAAATGAACTCACTGAGCCCAGGACTTGAACCCAGGACCTTTCTGTTGTGAGGTGGACATGGAAAATTATTAACTATACCTTTAGCTGTTGCTATAGTAATGCTGTACAACCCTATGATGAACCTCTTGACCAATCACAAGCTAGAATTGATCAGCGCTGAGCTACTGCATGTCATCACTAGAGTACTTGGTGTTTATGGTATCAACATCTCTGGGATAATGTTATCAATACAGACACATAGATAAACTCCTGATCAACAGTCTGTGTGTAAATGTGAACTCCATCACACCCCTCCGGCGATGCGTTTAACCCTCGACTGCCCGACCGAGTACGTGGATAGTACGCCGCTTCAGATTAACCGTCTGCCGTATGAAGAAAAACCTGGCGTGGATGTTCCAGCTGAATGATAATCACGCCCTCCAACAATCTGCCTCCATTTATAGCAGCATAAATTCTCTTCCTCTCTTTTTTCTAAGGCTTGTTTATAATTGGAATTTATTTTGTGCTTCATTTTCAGAGGCTGCATCCATCTCTTCGTCTCTCTGTAAGTATTTATGCAGACAAGAGCTCCCTCGAGGCCACCGTTTCACATTACTCTGGCATTATTATTTCTAAAAAAAAAATAAATAAAAACAGGACAGATTAACTTTTCCATAAAACACGAATACAATTTAGCTCTAAACTGTTCCATTACTAGCCTTGTTTTCTCTCTCTTTCTCTCTCTCTCTCTCCCTCTCTTCATCTTGTTTACCACTCACACACACACACACACACACACACACACACACACACACACACAGACACACAGACACACACACAGCACAGTTAATGTCCTGCTGCAATCAACGCTTTCCTTTCTGTCTTTTTGTGATGAGTGAGCTGGAGGAAATGCCCTACAGATGATTGAGGCGAGTTTCTCTGAATAATCAGGCCATTAATGCACTAAAGTGTAAAACTACTGACCACAACAGTTAGAGGGAGAGAGAGAGAGAGAAAGAGAGAAAGAGAATAATATGAGAGTAATGAGGCATATAAACAATCAACACAGACTCACACTGATTGAGCTGAAAATTGATCACTGAAAATGTATCCAGACGCTGAATCCAGCTCATGAATAAAACACAAAACAAATAAACAAATAAATTACGCGTCATGGTGGTGAACTGGTCGGTAAGAAGATACTGGGTTCAAGTCCCGGGCTTGGTAAGGCGATGCTGTGTGGAGTTTGCAAGTTCTTCCTGTGCTTGCGTGGGTTTCCTTCAGGTACTCCGGTTTCTTCTGACAGTCACATTAGGCTAATTGGCTGTTCCAAATTGCCCCTAGGTGTGAGAGTGAGTGTGAATGGTTGTGTGTGTGTGTGTGTGTGTGTATGTGTGTGTCTGTGTGTGTGTGTTGGCCCTGCGATGGACTTGTAAACTTTTCAGAGTGTACTCCGCCCTCGCCCAGAGTCGGCTGAGACAGGCTCCAGTCTCCCCAAGACTCCGATAAGTGGTTCAGAGAATAAATGAATAAAGATACTAAGGAATACTTTTTTCATGTGTGCGTGTGCCTAGTGCAGGTTGTTTATGCTTCACAGAAATCAATACCATATCTTAAAATGAAGAAATGAAAGCTGACCTCTGAAGAAAAGAAAATAACTAAAATAAAGAATGGTTTTACCTCTGAGTAAAAATCATACAGGGACAAATAGAAAACAGGTGGAATATCAAGAAATGCAAAAAAAAAAAATGAACCAGTGGCCAGTTGTAATGGATAACACACCGACTTTATAATCAATCAATAAATCAGTCAATCAACCAACCAACCAACCAATTAGCCAATAAATAAATCAATCAATCAACAAACCAATCAATCAACCAATACATACATCTACCAATCAATTAACAAACCAATCAATTAATCAACCAATCAACAAATTAATAAACCAACCAACCAATTGACCAATCAACCAATCAATCAATCAACAAACCAATCAATCAACCAATACATACATCTACCAATCAATTAACAAACCAATCAATCAAACAACCAATCAATTCATTAGCAAACCAATCAACCAACCAATCAATCAATCAATTAATCAACCAATAAACCAATCATCCAAGTCAATCAACAAACCAATCAATTAATCAATGAATAAATTAATGATTCAACCAATCAACCAAATCAACCAACCAACCAATCATTGAATAATTTATACAGTTGTGTGCAGTGAAGATTATACACCACCACTTTTGTCTAAAAGGGCTCCTAATGAAAAGAATTAAAAAAATAATTTTTTGGTGAAAATGTATTGAACAATGCTACTGTCGGCAATGAGAACCAAAAAATTCATTCCGACAAGTGTATTGAGGTAAACATATGACTAATAAACAAAAAGACTGACAATACCAATTTTACAGAAAAATTTAAGGGTATTGCATTTTTAAATTTTATTTATTTATTTGTTTGTTTTTTTGCACAGCATGAATGAACTTCACACCATATGGAATGGTTTAGGGAGTGAAGAAATGATACAGTGATGCAGTGATGATTATACACTTAACAACATTCAAGAAACCAAGTGCTATTTAAGATTATGTCATATCATATTGGATCATATTGATGAGAATAAATAAACAAACAACAATATATAGTAATAACAAAAATAACAGTCTCTTTTTGAGAAAACAAGTCAATATTTCATGTGGCCGCCCTTTACTTTGTTTACAGCATTTAACCTTTCAGGCATAAAGTTCACATGCTTCCTTCGCTAAATATTCCATATGGTTTGAAGTTCATTCATGCTATGCAAAAGTCAAAAACATTTTTCTTTAATTTTTTTTTTTTTAAACATTGGTATTTTCAGTGTTTTAGCACTGTTAGCATTGTTTAATACATTTCACCAAAAATGATAGAGAAGTGAATTTTCACTCCTTTTTATTAGGTGCCCTTTAAGATAAAAAGTGGTGGTGTATAATCTTCACTGCACGCTTCTGTATATATATAAATATTCGGATGTTTCACATGAACATGAATGTGAAATAAAAACGTTCTCATCCTGAACAGACGAAGGAAAACAGGGTTTGTATCCTGATGAACGTGCTGAAGACCTGAGAAGTTCAACACACTGTCTGAAAGTCATTAAAAATTACATTACAAATTACAGATTAAACCCTGTGTTCACTTCATTCGTTCTGTCTCTCCTTCACACCGGTAAAGAGTCACGACAATAACATCTGCTTTATATTCAGAAAATAAACCCCAGAAACCTCATCCTCCTCTCACTGGGCTGGAAAATGAGGAGGAAACACAGAACCTCAGAGAGAGTCGGGGAAAAAGACGAGGACGGGGGGAAGAGGATATGACAGCATGGGGGCGGAGTCTGAAAGAGAAGTTTAAAAGTGAGAAAGAGGAAAGAGAGAGGTGTGATGATCAGTGGACAGACGGCGCAATAAGAACTCGGTTTTACTAAACGAACGTGATCACGCAGCTCATCTGACTTTAATTTAATCCTACTGGTTCAGGATAAACACTTAAACCCGCCCACTTCTTTATTTAAACTCCAACATGGCTTCTGCTGTAGAGAATCAGAATATTATACAACTGCTTGTGTAATAAAAGAAAAAAGAGAATGTTTTGTTCTGAACAGAAGGTTAAAGGAAAGGTCGAGATTTTCTGCCTCACGGCAAGAAGGTCCTGTATTTAATTCCCGGGGCATTTTTGTGTGAATTTTGCCTGTTCTTCACATGCGTGAGTGGGTTTCCTCCGGGTACTCTGGTTTTCTCCCGCAGTCCAAAAACATGCACCGTTGGCTGACTGGCGGATCCAAATCACCCCCAGGTGTAAGTGTGAAAGGTCATTTGCATGTAGGCTCTGTAATGGATTGGTGAGCTGTACCCCACCTTGGCCTAGTGTCGGGTGAGATAGGTTTCAGCCTTGGACTGTGGGAGGAAACCCGAGCACCTAGAGGAAACTCACACAGACAACATGCAAACCCCACACAGAAACAACCTTGCCGAGCCCGGGACTTGAACCCAGAACCTTCTTGTTGTGAGGCAGACGTGCTAACCACTGCACCACCATCCTGTTGTGTATCGCAGAAACGTATGAATTTGGCCACGTCCAATGCAGTTGTTTTTGAACAGCCAGGAGAAGATGGGGTCGCGGCCCGCACTGTAAATTTTTCCGATGTTTACACGGAGAATCAGATATTATTGTTTTTCATTCATTATCTTTTGTACATTCATTAGAATGCATGTTTTTACTTCTTGTCTCATGATTTTCTTCTCCGCTGCTCCACCTCTGACCTTATCATGACCCTGGCCTGATCATGGTCGCCACCTGTTTCTCATTATTAATTTCAATTTCCTCTTAGTAGCGTCCACTCTGTGTATAATCGTGGTGCGGTGGTGTTTTGGAATGTTTTTTCCTGCTACGATTCGTCTTTAGCATCTGATCTCATGTATTGGTTAATTTCATAGTAATGGAATGATAAACACAGCATCGTAGCTTAGCATCTAGCATCACTACATCATGTGGGTTCTCTCTGAGTTCTCTAGTTTCCTCCCACCTTCCAAAAATATTAAGTTTTAAAGGCTCTTCAGTTGCCCCTCTGGGTGTTTTTTCTAACAGAAGGTTCTCAAATCCACCCCAAATTCATAGAATCACTCTTTATTCACTACACGGGAATGGTGCGTTATGTCTGGTTTGCTATCTTGGGATAGTAGACATGGCTTTTATAGCATATGATATAGTACATGGTTAGTATCTAGGGTGCGGTGTGGTGACGTACTGGTTAGCATGTCCATCCTGGGTTCAAGTCCTGGGCTTGCATGGGTTTCCTCTGGGTACTCCTGTTTCCTCCTACAGTCCAAGACATGCACAGTAGTATAATTGGCTGTTGCAAATTGCCCCTCGGTGTGAGTGTGAATGCCTGTGTGTGTCTTGGCCCGACAATGTACCCTCCCCTGGCCAGAGTAAGCTGAGATAGGCTCCAGCCCCCTGTGACTTTAGTAGGATTAGCCGGTTCGGTAAATGAATGAATCAGTAATGGAAATTTCTATCTCTGGAATCTAGAACCATTTCCTGAGTGCGCACTCGGAAAGGAGCTGCATATCCGTTTAGAACATCCAATCTGCCTCCCATTTGCGTCTTCTCTCTGAACAATGAACTCATCCCTGAGTGCCGGGGAACGGCGAACGCCGAGATCTGACTGTAACGCTAATCAATCGGTTAAACCGCAGAGAGGCTCTGAAACAAAAAGCGTGTAACCTCAGGCCGAAGCAAGTTCTTTTTATTCCCCACAGCTCTTTTTTTGCTGCCTAATGAAGCCAATTAGCTTTTCAGCTCAGAGTGCTGGAGCACCTCTTACTCGGGCACTCGCTCCTCTAATGGCCCACCAGGTCTCAGAGGAGTGTGTTTACCTGCTGCTGCTGTTTTTCACTGATGTTTCACCTCCCCCGTCTGCTCGCTTCATTCTCTTACTGTTTATAAATTCCTCAAACTCTCAAACATGTTTGTGTGTGTGTGTGTGTGTGTGTGTGTGTGTGTGTGTGTGCGTGCGTGCGTGTGTGTGTGTGTGTGTGTGTGTGTGT
>JAOUQZ010000001.1:23323195-23342668 GCA_028564935.1 Neosilurus hyrtlii
ATACCAATAAATAAATGAATGAATAAATAAAACTAATAACAACAACAACAAAACAACAACAACAACAACAACAACAAATAATAATAATAATAATAATAATAATAATAATAATAACAATAATAAAAAAAAATATCTTTACTCACATTTGACAAACTGTTCACTCCTTCTAGGGTCACGGGTAGGCTATCTCCTCTAGCAATGAGGAAACGGGGTGCATACTCTGAACAGCTCTTACAAGGCCAGCACACACACTCTCAATCATTCACATTTACACTCACACTTAGGACCAATTTCAAACAACCAATTAGCCTAATGTGCATGTCTTTGTACCGTAGGAGGAAACCGGAGAACCCAGAGGAAACCCAAGCAAGCAGGGGCAGGACATGCAAACTCCACACAGAAACGCCCTTACCGAGACCTGTACTCGAACCCAGGACCTTCTTGCTGTGAGGCAAACATGCCACATTTAACAATGATCAACACATAGTTTTATCTATTTATAATTACTATATATTTAATATTCATGGCAAAAATATGAGAGAGAAAAAGATTATCTCCTTCCGGCCAATCACAATGCAGCATTCGATGTCACGGGGTGAATGAGTGAATAATAAAGACAGAGAAAGAGAAGGGTTTAAATTAGCATGAGTTGTCTGAGCGCCTGAGCAGAAACAGGGACTTAATTGCATCAGTCTGTCATTTTTAATTGCGGAATCGTTTGAGTGATGCGGCTCGGGTAACGCCGCATCAGGGAATCGGGTTGGGATGGATGAAACCATGAGAGAGATCTCGTATTTCTTGTCTATTCATGTCATATTCGGGTTATGATTAAATGATCGATGGAAACAAAATGCAAAGAGATGACATGTGGAAAGCAGCGTTTTTATGCTAATGTATTCAATACTTAATATTAGCGATCATCATTAATACCCTGTACTTTTTGCTAATTGCCAACACTGATATCAAGACTCATACCTCAAAATAAACAAATTGTACCGTGTACGTACCGTGTTCATACAATTTCAAACTCGCTCTTTTTAAATACTAGTGGGTCATTTTTAAATGAAGTGCATTAGCTTGCTAGATTATTCACCTTGCGTGCACTCTAGACAGAATTCCTCTTTACAGCTGAAAATAAATTACATTTTTGATTTTTAAGGATAATAAAAAAAAAAAAACAATAAAGAAAAGCTGTAAGAGCTGTAAGAACTGTTAGTCGCGCAGCTAGCATAACTTTGCTAAGTGTAATGTTTAACATGCTAGGTATAAATAGTTTCAGATGTTTAATCAGTTTCTTCTAGTGTAGTTGCTTACTTAGTGTTTCCATAGACCATACCATCTGTATCTGCTTGGATCATTATCATTAATCATGAAATAGCTCCAGATCGTTATTCTCTGCTCGTTAGCACGACGACAGATGCTAGGCTCTGACTGATTCCTGAAACCGGTGTCGATATCCGTGCATCCTTACTTTACACGACAAAGGACAGTTCAATAAATCAATTATAAACCCCCTCAAAACAAATGGTACAGTCCTTAATTCGATTTGTTTTCCCATTATTTTATCCTCAGTGTCGCTAATTCCGAAATGGTATCAGTTTCCGCTACTCAGTGATCCTCCAGCTTCGTTCTTCACTTCATACAAATCCACTCACTTATAAAACACACCAGTATGATTTTTAATGCAGCTTCAAACAACAATCCCAACTTCTCTCATCACACCAAGCACCAAACGTGACTTTCCAGTTTCCACTCCGGAAATTCAGCGCGCGTGGGTTCTCCTGAAGTTCCCTTCTGTAACTTTCTTACTGAGGTCACTCCACACTGCGGCAAGAAATCAGATCAAACGATCTTCTTTGCATTCCAGGCGTCAAAGGGCTCCGGACCGCATTATTTATGGAACTGCATGCACATGCCATACAACCAACTTTGTTCTTTCTGTCCAATATCTCCTGCATTATTTATTATTCACTTGTTCATTCATTCATTCATTCATTCATCTATTCATTATTCATAGAACTTGTCTGTCAGAGTCGCAGGGAAGCAAAGGCTACATGCTCCGTGTCAGGCATGGAGGGCAAAAAACACCCCAAACATTGCCAGCTGTTTGATCACTTGTTAGCATAAAGGTTCTTTTAGTGTTGAGATTATTATCGAGGAGGCATGGTGGTGTAGTAGTTAGCATGTCTGCCTCAGAAGGTCCTGGGTTCAAGTCTCAGGTTGTTGAGCTTGTATGTTCTCCCGGTGCTTGCATGGATTTACTCCGGTTCCATTCCGCAGTTCAAAGACATGTACATTAGGCTAATCGACTAATTGTGAATGAATGTACATGTGTTGGTGCTGCAATGGACTGGCGAGCTGTTCAAGGTGCACCCCATCCTTGCCCAGAGACGGCTGAGATAGGTTCCAGCCTCCCCTCTACCCTAGTAGGATTAAACAGTTTGGTAAATAACGAAAATAAATGAATTAATTAATGAATAACATCTTCTACAGTCATGACTGAAGTCTGAAATAAACTTTCTGTAAAAGTTCAGCACTCCAAGCGAGCTCGACGAACACTCCCCGATCCGAGTTCATTACACGGGCTCTTGTGTGAAGTGGGACTTCGGTTTGTCCGACTGAACTGGCAGGGTTTAAAAAGAGCTCAGGTTCTTCATCCCTCTTGCTTCACTTTGATGAGTCTCCAGACATGCTGGCTGGAATCACGCGTTTGATTCACCCACACAGATCTCTCTCTCTCTCTCTCTCTTGCTCTCTCTCTTTCTCTCTCTCTCTCTCTCTCTCTCTCTCGCTCTCTCTCTTAAAAAAAAGACCTTTCTTCCTCTAGCTCTTGCTTTATACTTGCTTTTAGAGATAATTTAGGATGCCAGCTTCTTCACCGTCCTCACAAAGCTGAATGCAGGTCAGAAATAAACACTCAACACATTTAGACCTGAGGCAATTAACTATCTGCTTCACATACCATTTATTTATCCATCCTATTGCTGAACCACCTAATCCTACTATGGTCATGGGGGGTGGAGCCTATCTCAGCCGACTTTGGGGGAAGGCAGGGCACACACTAAATAGAGCAACACGCACAACCGTTTACACTCACACCTAAGGGCGATTCAGAACAATTAAGGTAATGTACATGTTTCTGGACCTCGCCGAGGCCGGAACTCAAACCCAGGACCTTCCTGCGGTGAGGCGGACATGCTTACCACTATGCTCCTACATGCACCACCGTGTTTATTTAGAAGGAGGAACGAAAGCCATAGACCCTGAATATACCCACACCGATATGGTGATGACGTAAGAAGCACCACAGAGGCAGTTAATCGAAGCTCAGGATCAAACCTGGAGCTGTGAGGCGGCGGCGCTAACTACTGCGCCACCTTGCCGCCTCGGTACCCTTTCTCGTCAATGATAAATGATTCCTGTGGAAGGTGAGGAACTTGGCGTTAAGTTTAGCTCTGGGTTTATTTGTGTTTGGCACCTGCTAACATCCCGCAGGCTGTCAGGAATAGATGACGGTCTAATCTGCACCCAGATGCCATTACAGTGGCACACGGCCATATTTCCTCACAGGCTGGATTTCCTTCATCCAGCTTTAGCATCATTGACAGATTAGCTTAAAGAGACTAGTGTGAGCGAGCTGAGATTTGTCATGTTGAAATGCTCAGTGTGCACTCATATTTGCTTTTATACGCCTCGAGAGACCATCAATCATAATAATGGACGTCGGATTCTTGTTCAGCGTCTTTCCTTTGACCTCTTTAGGATTTTAATCGGCTTTTAGCGCCCATTTCCCATTATAGCGTAAAACATTTTACATTTAATAATCACACACGTATAAATACATGATTGCTAGGGTCTGTACACTACGTTTAAATAAAAACATCACGTTCAGAGTGCTAACAGATCACTAACGCCGCCAGAGGTGACGGGGTCGGACCTTACCTCACCATAATTACTCTTCCAGATTAAAATAATAAATAAAAACTTGCTTGTGATTTATATGAAAGAATGATAGAAAAGCTGATGGACATTTTCTGGTAACATGAACACATTCAGTCCGAATGCAAATCGCTATTCAGCGCGCAGGCAGCCCGGCCGTCTGTTCCACATCGCTAAACATAATGAACCGGTTGAATTTCATCTTCCAGAGGCCTGTTGGGCAAAACGCCTGTGTCGGGTTAGATGTGCTAGGCCAGCTGTGCAGCTGTAACATCTGGATGGCACTCGTTTAAATAGGATAAGCATGGTTAAATGCATTTGTCTTAATTAGAATAAATGCTGTATTTAGGAACTGCACAGAAAGAACTTACAGTCCAGTTAATCTGGATAGCTCTTCTCTCTCTCTCTCTCTCTCTCTTTCTCTCTCTTTCTCTCTCTCTCTCTCTCTCTCTCTGTTCACGAGTATTAAACCACCAGAATTCATTCTCACAGTTAATGAGATGGTTATTTGTTCAAATTAAATATAAATTAATTTAGTTATTTTTATTATATTAGTAGAAGCTGTGTATGCAGATATTATAAAATCCACACCCGTCAGCCACAACATTAACACCACCTGTCCTGACTCATTTTTATCATATCCACCATTAACAGTTTTTCATTTGATCACACACTTTGATCATTTCTTTTAAAAGCATGATAGGGTGGAGTGTACTTTATTACTTATATAATGCTTATTCATCAATAAATCAATAATTTGATCAATCAATCAATCATAAAAAATAAATAGACAATTTGTGTGATAGTTATGATTATTATGATTATGATTAGTATTATGGTTATGATTATGATGATGGTGATGATGATGATAATTATTATTGTTATTATTATTTCTTCCTTCTCTGTTCATTTAATTATCCTCTTCTGTTATCGCATACAGTTGAGGGTTATTTAAAAATTGGCTGAAAATCTTTGGTCTCATTTGTTTTCCCAACAAATTGAAAGCATTTTTCATGATGTCACAGTAAACAGATTGCTCTGATCTATTTTAATGACATTTCTGGCTTCTCATTAGATCTGACAGAATAACCTCATCATGTGAATAACGACATCGCCATCTCACCACTGCTGCAGATCGATAGAGCATGCAAGAGCTGCAAAGCGCTGCGTAATTTACTTATCTTATTTCAAAACACGCAACATAACCTCAGACATTCTTTATATTCCTGACAGGTGACCAATTCTCTTAGACGTAAAATGATGGAAACAGCGGCTCTTCCGTCTGTGTACTATCGGATAAACACCATCAGGAAGATCAGGAGACTTTCTAAGAGATTAAAAAAACCACAGAGGGTCACAAAAAATTCACAGTAAACATTGTGATTATTTTGGCTCCCTCCACAGGTCTCAATATTTATTTAATTAATTATCTATCTATCTATCCATCTATCTATCCATCTATCTATCTATCTATCTATCTATCTATCTATCTATCTATCTATCTATCTATCTATCTATCTATCTATCTATTTATCCATCTATCTATTTATTTAAAACATGCTTTGTGGAAAAGTTGAGAAAAAAATTGTGTTATTAATTCAATACTTTTATTAAAAAAAAATCATATTAATTAAAAATTAAATTAAAAAGTAATGTAATGAATCTTATTTTCTGAACACACTGGGTTAACTACATTTCCTCCTTCCTGTCAATCAATTTCAAAAAGGCGTGGCCTCTGTGCTTGTGGAACAGTGACTGTGAATCACAGACAGTGAATCAGTTCTTGAGACTCATTGATTATGAATCAATAATTGTGAATCATGGACAGTGAATCAGTTCTATTGAAGCATGGTCAGTAATTCAGTGTCTGCGAATAAGTTCTTGTTAATCACTGGGAATCATAATCAGTAAATCAAGGGTTGTGAATCAGCAATTATGAATCAGTTCTTGGTGAATCAGTGCCTCTGCATCAGTTCTTGTGAGACAGTATATATGTATATGTATTTTTTTTTTTATTCATTCATTTTTTAAGTCTCTTAATCCTAATTAGGGTTGCGGAAGGCCAAGTAGGGAGGCTGATGGCCATCTCAGCCAATGGACAGCTCCCCAGTCCATCGCAGGGCCGAGACATATAAAACCATTCACACTTACTCTCACACCTAGGGATAATTTGAAACAGCCAGTCAGCCTACTGTGCATGTTTCTGAATTGTGGGAGGAAACTGAAGTACCCTGAAGAAACCCACACAAACACAGGGAGAACATGCAAACTCCAAACAGAAACACCCGGGGCCAGGAATCAAACCCAGGAACTTCTTGCTGTGAGGCTGACGTGCTAACCACTACACCACCGTGCTGCCAATATATATATATATGTAAAACAAAGAAAAATCTGAATTTAAGTGTCAGGTCAACTGACAGTTGCATAATAAAACCTGATTCGTAATTTTAATCCATACAATGATCATCATCATCATCATCATCATATTATTATTATTATTATTATAAGATTAATAGAAAGACATCCCTGTAACTGAATAAGCATGACTTGTTGGAGGCTTTCTATAGTTCTGCACTTTGGAGTAAGAATGAATCACTCAGACACACAACCCGGCTTGAGTAATTTAATTTCCTTCTTCTGATTAGTCTCTAAAGTGTACGCAACGAGCATCGTAGCTCTGAAAATCTCCTCATTTCTTACAGGCTGCTCTACACAAAACAGATGCGTTTTTTGTCGCACCGATCACAAGGAGGCTGCCTGCCGGTGTAACCATGGCAACAGAGGCAAAGTCTGACCGTAAATGTGTTTCAGTAGCAGGCAAACAAGCACACTCAAGGACTTCCCAGGAAATAAATAAATAAATAAAGAGTAAACGCTGCATTGGGCCAATAGACTGTGGCGGAGAGATGTGACAAGACAAAGTTTAGCACTTCAATCTGAGAGAGATGCCTGATTCAAGGGCGGAAACGTTAGACTGAAAGAAAAAAATATATATGGTTTTAAATGATGATCCTTTTCTAAAGAATAATATTAGCTCCCGCTAGAAATCTGTCAAAACACTGTGAATGATGTATATTTAATCTCTTTGAACAAATTGGTACTTTACCATCTGTTTGCAATATGAAGTGACAGTGCAATGCTTTACTGATATCATAATATACCAAATACTGCAATGTGCCATCAATATACTTACAACACTTAAAAAGGGAAGATATTTAAAACTTTAGCATATATATATATATATATATATATATATATATATATATATATATATATATATATATATATCTATCTTCTTCTTCTTCTTCTTAATCCGGGGTCGGGTTGCGAGGGCAGCAGTCTAAGCAGTGAGGTCCAGTTGTCCCTCACTCCAGCCACTTCCTTCAGCTTTTCCATGGGGACATTGACGCGTTCCCAGACCAGCCAAAAGACATGGTCCCTCCAGCGTGTTCTGGGTTGACCCCACGGTCTCTTCTCGGATGGACACGCTTGAAACACAACACCAGGGAGGTGTCCGGGAGGCATTCTAACCAGATAACCTCAGCTGAACCCTCTCAATGTGGAGGAGCAGCAGTTCTACTCCGGGCTCCTCCCGGATGGCTGAGCTTCTCACCCTATGTTTAAGGGAGAGCTCCACCACCCTGCGAAGGAAGCTCATTTCACCTCCTGTATCCGTGACCCTGTTCTTTCGGTCACTACCCAAAGCTTATGACCATAGGTGAGGGTTGGATCGTAGGTCAACTGGTAAATTGAGAGCTTTGCCTTTGGCTCAGGACTTGGGGCAGGACTTCGTTTCAGAACTGGAGGGTGCATTCCACCCTTTTCCGGCTGAGAGCCATGGCCTTGGACTTAAAGGTGCTGATTCTCATCCCAGCCACTTCACACTCAGTTGCAAAATGCTCCAATGAGAGCTGGAGGTCTCGGCTTGATGAAACCAAGAGGTCAGCATCATCTGCAAAAAGCAGAGACGAGATCGTATGGCCACCACAGTGTGTGTGAAATTAAAGGGCCAGAGGGCATCAGTGCTTGTGAATCAGTGGCTCTGAATCAGTGGTTATAAATCATCAACACCCATGAATCAAACACTGTGAATCAGTACTTGTGAATCAGTGGCTGTGAATCTGGACCCATGAATCAATGCCTGTGAATCAGCACTCATGGATCAGCACTTGTGAATCAGTGCCTGTGAATCAGTGCCTGTGAATCAGCTCCCATGAACCAATGCCTGTGAATCAGCACCCATGAATCAGTGTTCTGGAATCAGTTGCTGTTAATCAGCACTAATAAGTCAGTGCTTGCTGCTAATTACTTGTGAAGTCTAATTGTGAATTAGTGTTTCTCAATCAGCACGCATGAATCAGTGCTTGTGAATCTGTGCCAATGAATCAATGCCCGTTAATCAGCATTCATGAATCAGTGCTTGTAAATCAGTGCCTTTGAATCAGTGCTCTGGAATCAGTTGTTGTGAATCAGCACTCATGAGTCAGTGCTTGCTGCGAATTACTTGTGAACTCTACTTGTGAATCAATGTTTCTCAATCAGCACCCATGATTATCTGCGAACCATTGCTTATTAATCAACACCTTTGAATCAGTACCTGTGAATCAGTGCTTTTATATCAGTGCTGGTTTATCAGTGATTGTGTACCAATTTATTCATGAATCCAAAAGTATCATGTAAATCTTGTCTTATATAATTGAACCATATAAATATTTCAAAGACGACTGAGCACAGCAAAAAAAAAATATACATAAAACTCCATCTTGAGTGTATACGATTCATATCTTTGCTGATATCAGCAACGCGCTGCTCCAAATCTCCTAGATTTCCACTGCTGCACAACTGCAAGCTCTAATCTGCAGAGCCTCCGAGCTGTATAAAGCTTAAAGGTGAGCGAGCACTGATACACTGGGGCAGAGCCGTTTGGCAAAGAGGTGACACCAACTGTGGAGAGTTCCAATCACTCCGAGCAGAATGAACCTCCACACCATCCATGGCGGCGGTGGACCGCACCAAGCCGATAAGCTGAAATATCAAACGTAACCAGGTGCTCCACTCGAATCGTGACTCAGAGACAATGACTAACCGGCATCGGGTACGTACACGAACAAGGTCAGAGAAATCCAAATATTTGTTTAAAAATACACGCTAACAGGGGTCCAGATGGAAAGCTCTTTATTCAGAAATCCAGATGTGTGAGTGGAGGAGAAAAAATCTGAATACTTCTAATTGGTGAAAGTTTTAAGGATACCTCATATTTTGACTTTAGCACAAAAACGGGAGGTGTACGGATGATATAACCAAAGGCCCTATGACAGACAGTGGAGGCTAAGTGGTTAATGCTGTAGGTTACTGATCAGAAGATCAGGGGTTCAAGCCCCAATACCACCAAGCAGCAGCTGTTGTGCCCTTCAGCAACACGACTGCCAAATGCCATAAATGTAAAATAAAGCCAATTCCTTAAAAGAAAAGACTTTTTAAAGGTTTAAAACAAAGGCTGGGGCTTGTCCCTTTGAAGGCTTTTCAAGGTCAAAGTCACTGTCTCATTTAAGTCCATATTAGGTTTCCAATTAAAAGTTCCATAGTCATGGCATGGCTATCAAGTGCTCTATCTCCCAAACTTTAAGCCCTTGCTTTGGCCTTAACCTTTGACCTTGACCAAAATCAGGTTATCTCTATGTTCCAGGCTGGATCGTGTTCCCACCAAGTTTGGTAAAAATCTGTGCACAGGTGTGGTCAGGATTGTTTACTTCATTCATTCATCAGTTGCTTAATCCTAATTATGGTCCAGGGGAGGCTGGCGCCCATCTCAGCCGACTCTGGGCAAGGGTGGGGTACACCCTGAACAGCTCGCCAGACCATCAAGGGCTAACACACACAAACATTCCCACTCACACCCAGGGGTGATTTGGAACAGCCAATTAGCCTAATGTGCATGTCATTGGACTGTAGGAGGAAACCAGAATGCCCAGAGGGAACCCATGTAAGCACAAGGAGAACATGCAAACTCCACACAGGAACGCCCTTGCCGTACCCGGGACTCGAACCCGGGACCTGTTAACCAATACGCCACCGTGCGAGATGAAGAAACACTTTACAGAATGAGTGAGATTAAGAAACAAGTTGTACAAACTGAGGTTTAGAGGATATATAACACGCACAGCAGGACGGCGTCGGATCAAACGCAGCTCGGAAAGACGTTGCTTCAGGAACGAGTCCTGCTTTAAGTACAGATTTGTGCTGAGAATGAAATCAGGATGAGATGAAAGACTAGAGGTTAAAATAAGAAAAACTACATAGAGACATAAACGAAGAGTAAACTATTAATCGGAATGAATGGATGATGTTTACTCAAATTCAAACATAATTAGAAATAGGAAGGGCACGGATTGGGAAGGATTTCTAGAAGATGGGTATCAGGATAGGGATAAAAAAAATGAATCAGGAAAGAGATTTTAAGATTATAAATGAAGTGTTGAATATCAGAAGAGTAAGGATGATGATATAAATATTAAAACCAGCTTAATTCTGGAGATTAAGAGAATCTTCCTGAACAAAGACTGTATGAGGAAATGATTAGATCTGAAAGGCCGAACTTAAAGGTGGGGTTGGGGGGGGGGGGGGGGTGTTTATGGCGGTGCAGTGGTTAGCGTGTTTGCCTCACAGCAAGAAGGGTTTGATGGGTTCGATTTCCGGGCTCAGCAAGGGCGTTTCTGTGTGGAGTTTGCATGTTCAACCCGTGCTTGCGAGGGTCTCCTCAGGGTGTTCCGGTTTCCTCCCACAGTTCAGAAACATGCACAGTAAACTGACTGGCAGCTCCAACTCGCCCCTAGGCATGAGTGTGAGTGAGTATGGCTGTATGTGTCTTGGCACTGCAATGCACTGGCGAGGTGTCCAGGGTGTACCCTGCCTTCGCCCAAAGTGGCTGAGATGGGCACCAGCTTCCCTGCGACCCTAATTAGGATTAAGCGGCTTAGAAAATGAACGATTAATGAATTGTTCAAAAAAATGGATGAATGGATGAATAATATCCAGCAGCATTTAGTGGTAAAGCTTCAGGGTGCAACCCTGACTCCTCTCTTTTGAAGCCTAGTATTGTTCTGGGCTACTCTAGGTCACATCTGTTATTCATAATTTGCTTGTCCATAATCGTCCACTGAGCATGCGGTCTGTGTCTGCCACACCTCCGGTTCTCCTACTGCCCCAAGTCAGGTCCACCAGACATCAACGGATGCAAACTGACAAGCACAGGATGAGGAACGCACGAGTTTCGAACAAAATGCACAACAACCATACAACCAGAGGACGCCTTTGCCTGGTGGAGTCCATTTCCAAGTTGCGAGTGCATACGCTAAACTTTCCGCGAGACTGAACAGACCTTGCCCGACATGGATAAGAAAGAGATGCGAATGGAGACGAAAGGATCGAAAGCGCGATCCTGAAAGGTGTGACTGCTGCTTTACTTCCCGTTCCTTGTGCTGCCAGTTCCCCCAAAAATTCCTTATTTGGCATCTGCATCCTGCCTCCAATCTCCATCATGACTAATCATATCAGACATCTGATTGTGCGAATGCATTCTGGAAAAGTTCGCTCTGATTTTAATTCTGGACCGTATCGGTTATATAAATAATGTAAACATGGCGTGAATATTAACAGTTTGAATTAAATATTCGTGGCTGCAGGATAAAACTGGAATTCAGAAATATATTCACTCGGCAGCTGAAGTTCAGTTCCTGTCTGTCTGGCTCTCTGTTAAACCCGAAGTCGTTTTAAATTGGTCTCTGCTGAAAGGTGTGGAGGTTAAACAGGTCCATCCTGGTAAATAAATGATGAATGGAGGAGGGTAATTAAGAACACAGCTCGGATGAGGTAAAGAGGATGCAGGCTGCTCTTCTCCTGCTGTAGTGAAACCTGAAAGTCACTCTATAATTACACATTCAGTGCAGGTCTGCAAAAGTCGGCTTTCAGAATAAGAGCCTTTTTAAATCAGCGGATTAAAACATTGGAATCGGGAACTACGCTAGCTGGATGGCGTGCTAACATCATAGAGCTTTCTGATGCTAAGTAGCTAGCAACAAAGTACTGTGATTGTCGACTTGTAAAAGTAATGACAGATTTTGAGTTTTGTATGATCCAGAGAATTATTCGCCCTCGGAAGGTGTTCTGAAACCTTCTCAGCTGAGTGCAATAATTATGCATTATCCTGAGCGAATAATGCACTAATCGAAACCATGTGTCTTACTTTTTTATTTTTTAGAGTTAGTGAGTGTCACAAACCATAATTTTTTGTCTGTTGTATTGATTTAAGCATTATAGGGGCATAAAGGGGTTCGATTCCCAAACCAGTAGGAAAAATGTGCAGGCGGGGAGGCTGGCGCCCATCTCAACTGACTTTGGGTCACCTGGGTCATCGCAGGGCCAACACACACAACCATTCACACTTACACCTAAGGACGGTTAGGAACAGCCAGTTAGCCTACTTTGCATGTGTTTGGACTGTGAGAGGAAACCAGAGTACCCAGAGGAAACCCAAGCAGGCACAGGGAGAACATGCAAACTCCACACAGAAACACCTCGAGCCTGGGAATCAAACCCAGGACCTTCTTGCTGTGCGGTGGACGTGCTAACCACTGCAGCGCCGCTGTGCCGCCCCCAGGATTAATATAGTATATCAAAATCAAAAATAAAAATGATCCAGAGCTTGCGAGGTGGATAACATCCACCATCCTGAGATTGCCGTATGTTTAATGCTACTGCTGTTCAGTGAAAAGATGGGAAAGGATTCGTATCACATGGATCGAGATGGCACTGCAGCATAGCTGTTAGCACGTCCGCCTAACAGCAAGAAGGTCCTGGGTTTAAATCCTGGCCCTTGGGTATACTTGTGTCTTGAGTTTGCATGTTCTTTCTGTACTTGCATGGGTTTCCTCTGGGCACTGTGGTTTCCTCCGGCAGTCCAAAAACATGCACATTAGGCTAATCAGTTGTTCTAAATTGCCCCTAGGTGTAAATGTGAGTTTGAATGGTTGTGTATGTGTTGGCCCTGTGATGGTCCATTGAGCTGTTCTGGGTGTACCCCGCCTTCACCAAGTGTTGGCTGAGATGGGCTCCAACCTCCCCACGGCTGAATTAGGATCAGCAGCACGGCAAATGAGTGAGTGAGTGAGAGAGAGAGAGAGAGAGAAAGAGAGAGAGTATCATGTGGATCTCCTTTCCTGAGCCCAGTTTACTGTTGTAGGTTCCATCTGTACACACATGAGTTTACTTGGGTTCTCCAATTTCATCTGGACTTTAAACGAGAACCAGCCATGCTAAGTTGCCCCGTATAACCTCCGACATTCCCACGAATCGTGTTAACAAATCAGCATTTTTATTCGGGTCGTAACTCAGAACCTCTGCATGTTTTTACAGAACAGACATTTTTCCGATGCTAGCTTGTGATTATTTAATTTGCTTCGCTCTCTGTATTCCAGCAGTCACCATTATTTGGATGTCGAAATATAACAGTGTGTGTGTGTGTGTGTGTGTGTGTGTGTGTGTGTGCTACTGAATGCTATTGATTGTTTTAGCCTTGCCTGTGACAGATAGCAGCGCCATGAAGCTGAACGGGGCGAATACAATAATAAATAATAATAATGTCTGTAATTGAAATGGAACGCTCATCCTATCAGGTCTGCAGTACGAAGGGTTTAATTGATCCCTGAGCTTCAGCCAGACGCCAGCGGATCACCTGGAGAGAGCGTCAGCGCTCAGGCATGACGCAGCATCGGGAAAATTCAGATCTTAGCTTTTCGGTGATAAAGAATGAAAGATGAAGAAAAAAGTAACTTTTATTCCATTTTTTTTATCCAAAAGCTTAAAATGGAAGTAATTACAGAACCATGCTGTGGTACTTCAGACGGTACTCAGCTTCGGCTACATGAGCAGAATGCTACATACAGGCTAAAAGAGTAACGCTGTCTGTGTGTACTAGCACTTCTTTAAACTTCAGACTTGGCGTATTAGAGTTATTTGTTCCAGCCCTTCCGCGATATGGGCGTTATGTTATGTTACGTTATGCTATGCTATGTTGCTACTGAGGGTGTGTTTTTTATGTTAGCACTACGCCACTATGTCACTGTCCCGCCCCAAAGACGTGGAGTAATGGTTAGCACGTCGGCCTCACAGCAAGAAGGCCCCCAGTTTGGGTCCCTGGCACGGCAATGGCGTTTCTGTGTGGAGTTCTCCCTTTATCACATGCTGGCGTGGGTTTCTTTCAGGTTCTCCGGGTTCCTCTGACAGTCCAAAGACATGCACATGAGGCTAATTAGCTTGGGTGTGAGTGGTAGTGGTTGTATGTGAGTGTTGCCCCCATGCGACCCTAATGGAGTTAAGCGGTTCAAGCGAATTAATTAATGAATTAATGAAGGTGTGCCTTTGGCTGTTGGAGGAAACCGGTGAGCACAGAGGAAACCAATGCAAGCACAGAAAGAGCATGCAAACTCACAGAAGCGCCCCGCCGAGACCAGGACTCAAACCCAGGACCTTCTTGCTCTGAGGTGAAAAGGCTAACCGCGAACATGGCATTAGGTAGTGGCTCAAATCCTGTCCAGGGTAAAGCGGACATGTGATACGTTAGAACTCGTTCACAGCTTGGAAAGAATCTCGTCACAGTTCACTTAATGAACCTGGAGTTTGTTTAGAGTAGCTCTGAGGTGGAGGTCACGGTTATCTGATCATTTTGTTTTGCTTTAAATTAATTCTGACCAGATTCAGATTAAATTAATTCTGCTCAGCATCACTCTGACCTCCTGGAAGGAAATACATCAACTCTGGGAATCAAATCGCAGCACGCAAGACGTTTCACGAGGACGTTAATACTCCTCCTCATTAAGGATGTTGTTAGTGCACACAGAACATCCTCGAATTCCTCTGCGGATTTAATTCCGAGTGTTTAAAGTTACGTGATGTATATTAATTCTGTTCCGTGTCTCTGTCTCTCTCGTGGTCTCTCTCTCTCTCTCTCTCTCTCTCTCTCTCTCTCACTCTTGTTCTTTCTCTCTTCATTTCTCTCCCTTTCTCTCTCTATTCCCCATTTCTCTATTTTCTATCTCTCTATTATCTCGTCCTCTCTCTCTCTCTCACTCTCTCTTGCATTCCATCTCTCTCCCTCTCTCTTTTGCTTCCCCCCTCTTTTAATCTCTGCCTCTTTCATCATTTCTCTCTCTCCCTCTTTCTCTCTCTCACACACTCTCTCTCCCTCTCTTTTTATCTGACTCGCTCTCTCCTTCTCTCTCTCTCTTTCTCTCTCTTGCTCTCTCTCTCTCTCTGTCTGTCTCTCATGGCATCTTTTATGCTCCACAGCTTTTCTCTTGTATGTAATTACAAAAACAAAAGCATTAATTACTAAAAAACCACAGCATTAGAGACGGTTAACTGCCTTTACCGCCATTCGTTTTCCAGCCAAACAGATTCGATTGGCCGAACTCTTCAACACCGGGAACATCTTCAGCACAAATTACTGACATTCAGATCCTTCCCCAGCATCTTTATTTATTCCCTTTGCCAGAGCAGTGTAATTAACCAGACAATACAATACATCTACTGCATTTCATCTGCTTTCATTTTCTTCCAGACATATCAGTTTCTTTCATCCCGCGCTCCGTACCGCATCCGTCACGCAAACAGAACCATCAGTTGTATTGTTTCCACCGTGTACGCGTTGTTCCTGTTTGCAGGCGGTGGAGTGTCATGGTGCTGTCTGTAAACTCCAACCCAGGCCCTCTGAGGCACATCGCTTCCTGCTAGACCCCGGGTGATCTCCTGAGAGAGACCAGAGGGTAGTCCTTGTCCAAAAATCTGAAGACTTGGTCCTAGTTATGTCGTATAAGTTTCATACTTGGAGCAGGCGGCGTCATCATTGTCACCTGAGTGCAACAGCAGATCGTGACTCGTCGGTGTGCCATATTAAAGCCATTAGTAATTGTTGTACACACCACCTCACATCATTTACTTTAACGGAGCATCAGCGTGATTTTAAAACAGTCTGAGGGGATGGCTGTGCGATCTGTTGATACATATCAGGTTAGGATGTGTACACACACACACACACACACACACACGCCCGTAGTAGTTCCCTTTTGTCAGAGCTAGCACATCCTCCTCATAACAAAAAGGTCTTGGATTCGAGTCTCGGGCGGGGCGATGGCGAGGGCGTTTCTCTATGGAGTTTGTATGTCCTCTCTGTGCTTGTGTGGGTTTTCTCTGGGTACTCTGGTTTTCTCCAACAGTCCAAAGCCATGCACAGTAGGCTAATTGGCTGTTCCAAATTACTCCAGCGTGTGAGTGTGAATATAATTGGTCCTGTGTGCTGGCAATGGATTTGCGAGCCCGCTTAATCCTAATTAGGGTTGCGGGAAGGCTGTGGGTGAGGGCCGGGTACACCCTGAACATTTCGTCAGGCCATTGCAGGGCCAATACACATACAACCCTTCACACTCACACTCACACCTAGGGGGAACAGCCAATTAGCCTACTGTGCATGGTCCAGGACCTAGTTGCTGTAAGGCAAATGTGCTAATCACCACGCCACCAAGATCAGCTTTAAATAAAATTTAAAAAAGGACAAAAAGAAAAAAAAAACATCTTTTTAGAACAGCCGGCTTGTTCAGGTACCAAATGTAAACAAACCGGCGAGCTGCACTTGTCCAGATGGAGCCTTGATGTGCAGATAATATGATAGAAGACCATGACTGCTCTGATTGCTCAGAGCTCGCCAGCAGGGGGCAGCAGGCATGAACACAGGACAAAGCAAGGATGCACCAAAAAAAAAAAAAAAAGTTATGAAACAAAAGTTGGTTGAAAGAATCCACCCTGAGTGCATTTATTCTCTGCGCAAAGGATTTCAGGACCCGGAATACATGATAAGCATGACACCGGATTCGTCATTTTCTCCAGGATTGTTTGCCAAGTTTTAGCAGATGCAGAATTTGAATCCCGGCTCCATGGCGCCGCTGCATTGTTCGTCAGTTTGAGAAGTGTGCTTTTGAGACATTCTGTAATTGCACTCTGTGCTGCTTTGCTACCCCTTGGCGTTCTCCCCGGCCCTGGTATGCGAGTCATTTCGATAACGAGAGGTGTCGAGAGGGGGTTCTGAAACACCCAGGGTTCTTCATGCACGTCATCTCTGGCTTCTCCAGCTGCGTTGGAACCGAGCGTGCTCCCTGCTGATAAAGACATCACGAAGAGATTTCACCACTGCACACACTGCATGCACACTGCTCCGTTTAAAAAAACAAAAAAAAACAAAAAAAAACCCCACAGGGTTTACTTAATTCCTCTCTCTCTCTCTATCTCTCTCTCTCTTTCTCTCTCTCTCTCTCTTTCTCTCTCTGTGTCCTCTTCGCTGTTATTGTTCAGCCATTTATTATTTTGTTGTTGTTCCCAAGCTCCTTGGCAGTAACGATCAGGCTCTACGATTGTAAGGCTCGTATCGCGTGGGCGAAACCACTCGGCATGAAACAAGGCTGAAATGAGAAACAGACTTTTGTTGCTGGAGGTGAAGCTTTTGTAAAGATAAAAACAAATTTCCAGAGAGAATCCGATTAATCAGAACACATTGTGAAGGAACGATTGCTCTAAATACGCTTTAATAAAGGACTTGTTGCATAAAATGTTTGCAGGAGGAACGATCCGGCGCTCATGAGGGGCCAGGAGTCTTTCTGTGTGGCGTTTGTATGTTCTCCCCGTGCTTGCATAGGTTCCCTCAAGGTGCTCCGGTTTCCTTCTGCAGTCCAAAGTGGTGCTCCTTTTGACCCTTGGTGACTTAAAACTGTCCTAAGGTTTCAGTGTGAGTGTGCGTCTGGAAGACCCTTAAAACAAATCATCATTTCCTTTACTTGCATCTCATCCCTGTGTCTTAGCCCACCAAGGAAATGGACAGATGCAAGGAAACGGTGCGAGGAGCATGGAAACAAGCGAATGCGTTTTGAGAGAAATGAGATGTTGTTTCCTCTGAAGCGTCACATGGAGCAACATCTGCTGCTGATGACGGCTGCACAGCTGGACCTACTGCGTAAAAGCGGCTGAAGTCGGCGGGTTATTTATACGCTGGTGTGCAGCTCTTCCAGGACGACTGCTCTTGTATACTCTCAATCACGCCTTGGTACAGAAATAAGAAAGGGAGGACGGAGAGCAATGACAGCAAACCAAAAGAACTTCCGGTTCAGTCGAGAAGTGAGATTATGAATAATAAGGGTGTTGAAATGCACCTTGTGTTTGAAAGGCTGTTCTTCCCCCCTGAAATCTGTTGGGATTGGCTCCAGCTTCCTCATGACCCTGACAGATAAGCGATGGACCAGTTAGCACATGCCATCCATAGGAGGTGCTCTTTCCCTATTGTCTTTTCAGCTCTTAGTAAGCTTAAGGTTTTTATGGATTTTTGTGGGTGTGGCTAAATGAGTGTCATGAATATGTATAGGTTTTTCTTGCCTCGTAATAATGTATTACCATATGCAAATATGTATTAGAATATTCATGTATTTGCTGAACCGCATGATCCATTTAGGTTCAGCCGAACCGTGTACAGTCACACCTAAGTGCAATTTGGTACTCAGTACCCCGTGAACGGTCACACCTAAGGGCAATTCGGAACAGCCAATTAGCCTAAAGTGCATGTCTTTGAAGTGTTGGAGGAAACCGGAGTTCCTGGAAGAAACCCATGTAAGCATCGGGAATCCGAACCGGGAATCGAACCCAGGACCTTCTTGCTTTGGGGTGGACGTGCTAACCACTACGCCAGCGTGCCGTTACTGACATGCAAATGACATGCAAATGACGCACCATTATGTGGGAGAGATTTAAATTTAGGTACACACGTTTGTTAAAACGTTGATAAATGAAGCTCATTACAACAACAACAACAACAACAACAAAATATAAATGCGGCACTCATTAACACAACAGCTCAGATTTTTTATCCCTGAGACTTTACGCTGATGTGACACCTACATTCGCACCTTCGTAACGTAAGAGCAGCATCTCAGTCTGGATTACAGGATTCAGATCACGTGCTTCAGTGTTGGCTCTTCCTGTTACGCCGTAATCCTTTCCATTCTCATGCAAATGGTTCTTTGGGTCAGCAATTTTTCTTTATATTCACCTCCAGAATAGCAACCCAGGCATTTTTTTTTCTTTTCTGGGAGTTTAAAGAATTGGCTCGGGCTCCCACTGAGGGGAGAAAAGTGCCTTCAATCAATGCCAGAAATAACGCACGTCTTTCGGAGGTGTCCTCCAGAATAAGCCCGCAAGAGGAATTCAATCATGTGGAGGGACATGAAGGCCCGGTTCCATCAGCTGACTCGGATGGCGCTGAGTCCATTTTTTATCCTGCGCTGAAAATGAAAATGTCCGTTTTTGAAAGCTTTACCGCCTCGTTTTCATCAATAACTTTTCCATTCCGGACACTCCTCACTCTCCCTCTCTCTTGCACTTTCTCTTTCTCACTTTCTCTCTCTCTCTCTCTCTCTCTCCCTCTCTTTGTCTCTCTCCCCCCCC
>JAOUQZ010000001.1:23346269-23358332 GCA_028564935.1 Neosilurus hyrtlii
CTCCCTCTCTTTCTCTCCCTCTCCCCCCCCCGTCTCGCTCTCTCTCTCTCTCTCTCTCTCTCTCTTCCCTGTTTTGTTCTCTCTCTCTCTCTCTCTTCTTGTGCTCTCTTTCTTCCTCTCTCTCTGTTTCTCTGTTTCTCTTTCTCCTTCTTGCTCTCTCTCTCTTTTTGTGCTCTCTCTCTCTCTCTTCCTCTCTCTCTCTCTCTCTCTCTCCTTCGTTAATAAGGAATTATTACCCCCACACTCTTCTGTAAAAGACTCGGGGTAATTACATTATAGCCGTTTCTAATATTCCGTAACGTCTTTGCCCTTAAACTGATATTTAAAATTCACTTCAGTGTTCAGTCTGCGTTTCCTCTCAGTCTGATCTTCAAACATCATCTGCTTTAATGTCCAACTTACAGGTGCGAGAAGAATTTAAACGAAGTCTGTAAAGTTAACCAATGTCCTGGAAGAACTTTATATCATTGTACACTTGTGCAGTTTGATGTATGTAGTACTGTTTATTTAAAACCATTTCCAATCCATTTATTCAACTGCTTAATCCTAATTAGGGTCGCAGGGAGGCTGGCGCCCATCTCAGCCGACTCGGAGTGAAGGCAGAGTACACCCTGGACAATCGCAGATCTCCAATCATGATATAAATTAATTCCATTATATAAGATAATATATATTATAAACATATAATCCTGTTCAAGTCTGAGTGATTGACTGATTGATTGACTGACATATAAAATATAACATTTTTATATTTTTATATTTTTATAAAATATAAAAGCACTGCACTGATTTACCACACAGTGGCAAGTGTGGGATTACAATTTGTAATGTAACGCATCTAATTTTAGCTTCAAAATCTATTAACCGTATTTAGTGTTGCGGTTGGTTTTAGTTTTTTTTTACTTATGTAAAAAATGCTGCCCCCTTCTGGAAGCAGTCTGTTACTGTCTGATCTTCATCTTTAAAGTAGTGTAGCGACGAAACTGCAAAGCCACAGGGAAAATAAAATGAAAGTAAAAACTGATTTTACCTACATTTCTAGTTTATTGTAGTGTGTGTTGCATTCTTCATTCTAATCTTTCTTCTCTCTCTTTTTTTTTGATATACCAAAACTCTTTCAAAACTTCAGCCCTGTAGTTTTTCTCTGGTCCGATAAGCTGCCTCCAGCTTAATAATGCCACAGTCGAAAAGTTTGCATCTTCAAAATCTCGAAACTTGAAATAAATAAATAAACAAGTGCTTTTAAGGCACGAGTTGTTCAGCTGGTGGTTTGGAAGCAACCCAAAGCTTTTTAAGCTCTTTAAGGTCATGAAGTGTATCCAAGGCTCCGTTCTTACAGAACCAGACAAAAGCGACTTGCTATTTCAAAAAGAAGGGCTCAGATAGAAGATAAAAATAAAAAGAGAGAAAGAGAAAAAGACAGGCAAGTCCCTGAGGGTCCTTCAGTGACACTCAGGCAGAAATCCTTGACATTTGTACGTCCAGGAAGCCGACAGTCCGCGCTTCCTGACAGAGATGCATGAGAACTCCACTGCACCGCTTTTATTTCTTCACCCTGTTTATTTATTTTTTTCTTTCTCTAAGTGTCGCTCACGTGGACATGTTATATCTGACAGTCTTCCCATCGCCACCGTATTTCAGGATGTAACAGCTGTTGCATGTTATTAAACGCCGCCGTCCAAACGGATCGTGGCGTTTATGGTGGTTTTACTGCATGATTATATTTTGCTATTAAATGTTAGTTTTGTTTTGATTACATGACATTATTCACTTCCCAAACAGACATGACGTGATATTAACACATCCTGTCACATCGTGACGGGTCAGCGCACTGAGACGTAGCCGTGGTGAAAACGCCCGAGTGTCTGTGAGGAGCGATGGCTCTTAATGGCAGTCAGTGTTGATTTACTTCATCCTCATGGAGCTCAAATGAATCACTCGACACTTAAGTGTGTGTGTGTGTGTGTGTGTGTGTGTGTGTGTCCAAGTGAGCATCTTTTAGAATGAGGAGTAGATGTTTAGTCAAAAGAAATCATTCATTCATTTATTAATTTTCTGAACCGCTTATTCCTAATTAGGGTCGCGGGGAGGCTGGCGCGCATTTCAGCCGAATCTGGGTGAAGGAGGGGTACACCCTGAACTGCTCACCAGTTCATCACAGAGTTAACACACAACCATTCATACTCTCACTCACACATAGCCTAATGTGCACATCTCTGCACTGATGGAGGAAACCGGAGTACCCAGAGGGAACCCATGCAAGCCCCGGACTCAAACCGAGGACCCTCTTGCTATGATGACCCTATGAACCTATGAAGCCGATCTGTCAGACATGAAATAGGTGATAGGTGGTTTTTATTTAAAACGTAAGTCACTTCCTGTTATTAAGACCATCTTCTGTGCATATATAAGTAAAAATGTAAGAAAAAGAAAGATATCCTGTAGTGAGGAGCATCATCATTATAGAAATAACAAGCTTATTAAACATGTGCAGAAATTAGAAGGTACATTGTATGGATTCCGGAAAGGAAATAAAGGGAATAATGATTTCTGTGCCACGGCTGGGTGTTTTGAATATATTCAGTTTGTTTGAATTAGAGAAAGCAGATCATTTAGCCTTAAAAGGAGAAGAAGAAGAAAGGGTCTTGTCCTGTTTCCATAGTGAATAGAAAGCTTTCTGCTGCTCTGTTTCCTGTCCTGTTCTGTTCGAGCATTATGGCTGAGATTATTGATGATTACTGTTGTTGTGAAGCTCAAAGCGCCCTAACACAACACACTAATGCTTTAGGTTCAGGTGACTCATTCAGCACTACGGTCACATCTGTGCAGGAGAGGAGAGGAGGAGAGGTGGAGAGGAGGAGAAGAGGCAGGGAAGAAGGGAAGATGGGATAGAAGATGTCAAGGTATGAGAGTGAAATGTGAAGGAATGGTGGGATGAATGTGTGGAGGAGAGAGTAAATGTAGGAGTGGGAGAACTGGAGAGGTAAAGAAAGTGAAGTAAAGAAATGGATGAATCGAGTGAAGGATGAGGAAACAGGACGCACGTAGAAATGAAGGATAAGGGTTTGGTGGATTATCGGTGAATTGCTGAGACAGTTGAACGAATGAAGGAAGAGAGGGTGAAAAAAGGGGAAAGGAGGTATGGATAAAAAAGATTAAGCAATAAAGGGTTGAAAAATAGAGAAACACAGGGTAGAGGTGCATAGGGTGTAAGAGTGCAATGTACAGGTGTATACAGAATAGGTGTACATGGTATGGGTGAATTTGGTAGAATTACATACTGTACAGGTGCTTACGGTACCGGTGTACACAGTATAGTTGTATACAGCACAGGTGTATATGGTACAGATGTATATGATATAGGTGTATATAGTACAGGTGTATACGATATAGGTGTATACAGTACAGGTGTATACGGTACAGGAGTATACGGTACCTGTGTTTATGCTACAGATGTATACGATATAGGTGGATACAGTACAGGTGTATACGATATAGGTGTATACAGTACAGGTATATACTGTCCCGGTGTATACAGTACAGGTGTATACGATACAGGTGTATACAATACAGGTGTATATAATATAGTTGTATACAGTACAGGTGTATACGATATAGGTGTATACAGTAAAGATGTATACGATATAGGTGTATACAGTACAGGTATATACCGTATCAGTGTATATAGTACAGGTGTATATGGTACCAGTGTTTATGCTACAGATGCATATGATACAGTTGGATAAGGTACAGGTGTATAGGGTACAGGTGTATACAATATAGATGTATGCATTACAGGTGTATACGATATAGGTGTATACAGTACAGGTGTATACGGTACACGTACATATAATATAGGTGTATACAGTACAGGTGTATACGATACAGGTGTATACGATATAAGTGTAAACAATACAGGTGTATACGATATAGGTGTATACAGTACAGGTATATACGGTCCCGGTGTATACAGTACAGGTGTATACAATACAGGTGTATACAATATAAGTGTATACGGTACAGGTGTATACGATATAGGTGTATACAGTACAGGTGTATACGATATAGGTGTATACAATACAGGTGTATATGATATAGTCGTATACAGTACAGGTGTATACTATATAAGTGTATACGGTACAGATGTATATGGTACAGGGGTATACGATAAAGGTGTATACGGTATAGGTATATACGGTATCAGTGTATATAGTACAGGTTTATACGATATAGGTGTATACGGTATAGGTTTATACGGTATCAGTGTATATAGTACAGGTGTATACGATATAGGTGTATACAATACAGGTGTATATGATATAGTTGTATACAGTACAGGTGTATACGATATAAGTGTATACGGTACAGGTGTATACGATATAGTTGTATACAGTACAGGTGTATACGATATAGGTGTATACGGTACAGATGTATACGATATAGGTGTATACGGTATAGATATATACGGTATCAGTGTATATAGTACAGGTGTATATGGTACCAGTGTTTATGCTACAGATATATATGATACAGGTGGATACAGTACAGGTGTATACGGTACAAGTGTATATTGAACTTGGCCCTGCCTCCCGGTTGGTGACTGGTGGAGAGCACTTCTGGCAGTGTTTTTAAACAGAGGCCAAATCACAGCTCTGCACGCGTATTGTCTCCTTTGTGATTGGTAGTGTGTTCGCGCGCCGTTACGATTTGTGTGTTATTTCTTGTGTATGACCTGATGCTGGCTCTGACTCTGTTTATGCTGTCCCCTATGGATCTGATTGTTTACTTTGTATATATGGTGTAAATATACATGTATATGATACAAGTGTATACAGTACAGTTCTATATGGTACAGGTGTATATGGTAGCAGTGTATATGGTACCATTGTTTACGATATAGGTATATACAGTACAGGCGTATATGGTACCAGTGTATATGGTACAGGTGTATATGGTACAAGTGTACAAGGTACAGACATATATGGTAAGGGTGTATACGGTATAGGTACACAGTACAGTGGTATATGGTACAGGTGTATATGGTACAGGTGTATACAGTATAGGTACATACAGTACAGGTGTACATGGTACAGGTGTATATGGTAAAAGTTGTGTACGGTATCGGTGTAGCCCATAGACATACCTGTTGAAATGGTCCATGATTCTACCTGGTAAACTCCCAATTCTGCACTTGTTAATGAATCAGGTGTAATTTATTCACCTGCTTGTATAAAACTAACACATTCATCTCTATTCACCGTCTGTATTCACACTCACACTGGGTTTAATCTGTAAAGCCGACGAGGGACTGTGGTAAAAAATGAGCCTTGCTCGGGGAGTTGAGTGACAGAAACGCTGACGCAGATCTGCACCAATGTGATTTGGGCATGGATCAGTCTCATTTTAACACGACCTGCATGCATCAATCCGGACGGGTTTATGGGCTGGGCCAAACGCTCCCAGGACGGCCGTGCATGAAAAATGCATGAAGATGTAAGAAATAAATTCAGTCGGCTCGCGTTAAAGATCTATTTAGTAGACAAAACACCCTTTTCCTGAAAGCAATCTCCCCTTGAAGCACCTGCACTCAATCTTACTTAACAGGCAGTAGCTCACACTCGGATACAGCGAGAACACTTAGCAGCACGGGGACCTTTTCTTTTTTTTGTGGCCCAGCCTTCTGTTTAGCGGAAGCCGTAAACAGGCTAATCAGCATGAAATATGAATAAATTAAACCTCCGTGAATCTAATATTCAGAAACCAGACTTCAAAAAGAAACCCGCGACCTTGTTTACCGGGTGTTTGGAAATTTGAATTTGGTAAATTCACCACCTCACTGCCTAGCCGTAGTGAAAATCGGGAAAGAGACGCAATAAAATACAAAAGAAAGTTATTTAATGTGACGGCATTGCCCGACTTGGGTGGCGACATGGCTAGCATGTCTGCCACACAGCAAGAAGGTTCTGGGTTTGAGTACTGGAGCTTGGCGAGGGCATTTCTGTGTGAAGTTTGCATGTTCTCTCCACGATTTGTTTCCTTCGGGTACTCCGGTTTCCTCCTATAATCCAAAGACATGCACATTAGGCTAATTGGCTGTTCCAAATCGCCCCTAGGTGTGAGTGTGAACGATGGCTCGGCGAGAGACTGGTGAGCTAGTCAGCGTGGACCCCACCTTCGCCCAAAATCAGCTGAGATGGTCGCCAGCCTCCACGTAACCCTAGTAGGATGAAATATTTGGCAAATGGATATATAGACAGATGCCCAAGCCACCTCAACTGGCTCCTCTCAACACAGCGGTTCTACTCCGATTTCCTCCCGGATGACAGAACTTCTCAGCCTTTCTATGAGAGAGCCCTGCCACCCTGTGAAGGAGGCTCATTTCAGCCGCTTGTATTCGCATCCGTGTCCTTTAGAATGCCTCCCGAACGCCTCCCTGGAGTGGTGTTTCGGGCATGTCCAACCGGAAAGAGACCTCAAGGTCGACCCAGAACACGCTGGAGGGACTATGACTCTCGGCTGGTCTGGGAACGTCTTGGCATCCCCCAGGAAGAGCTGGAGGAAGTGGCTAGGAAGAGGGACGTCTGGACATCACTGCTTAGGCTGCTGCCACCGCAACCCGGCCCCAGATCAAGCGGAAGAAGATGAATGAATGAATGAATATATAGACAGCATGTGTGATTTTGCCAGAGACACTTTACACTGGTAAACATCAGAGCTGATTATTATTGTCTGTCTTTATTCTAATCTGCCTTTGATATCATTGATTGCCCTCCCTCTCTCTCTTTTTTTTTTTTGAAAAGCCTGAGGGACTGAGTCACATGAATCACATGAAGAAAAACACGTTCATGTCCCAGGACTAAATAACAGCAGCACCCGCTGTGAGCTAGCAGCTGCAGAATAAGTTATCGAGTAACACGTTTCAGATCTGAACCACATGCTGAACGGAGAAGACAGAAAGAAGGGGCAAGGAAAAGGAAAAAAAAAAGCTAAGTATTATTTCGTCAGTGTTTTGAACCTCTGATGTACTGATGGAAAAGAAAAACAATGTGGTAAGGTGCTGGGCTATGAGGAGGAAGCTCAGATTATCTTACATAATCTGTACATGTTTTTTGACTGTGGGAGGAAACCAGGGTATCCGGAGGAAACTTGCAAAGTCCACACAGAAATGCCCTCTCTGAGCTCAGGACTCAAACCCAGGACCTTCTTGCTGTGAGACACATGTGCTAATCACTACACCACCGTTATCATTATAATTCATTCATTCATTTTCTAAGCCGCTGAATCATAATGAGTCACGGGGAGGCTGGCACCCATCTCAGCCGACTCTGGTACACCATGAACAGCTCACCAGACCAACGCTGGGCCAAACACACAACTATTCACACTCACACCAAGGGATGCCTCCCGAACACCTCCCTGGTGTGATGTTGCGCATGTCCAACCGGGAATAGACCTCGTGGTCGACCCAGAACTTGCTATGTTCTCTTGGCTGGTCTGCGAACACCTTGGTGAAAAGAGGCTAGGGAGAGGGACATCTGGACATCACTGCTTAGGCTGCTGCCCCCGCCTGCTGACCCTACCCCGGAACAAGCGTAAGAAGATGAATGATGAAGACTCAAACCTAGGGGCAATTTGGAACAGCCAATCAGCTTATTGTGCTGATATGTTTTGGGCTGTGGGACTGTCGAACCCAGGACCTTCTTGCTGTGAGGTGGACGTGCTAACCGCTACACCACCGTGCTGCCCTCATTATTATTATTATTATTATTATTATTATTACATCATTAATAAAGCCTCAAAGAATCAAATAAAATTTTATCTACTACATATTTATGCATTGTAGATTGTAACACAGACATACACACTGTCGAACTAAGCGTAATGAGTAACACATAATGCAGCATCTAATCGCGTCCTTATCTGCGTTAAAAAAAGCTCATGCCGTGTTCTACAAAAACAGAACCGCCTACAGACCTCGTGCTATTGTTGGAACGAGAAGTTCACCGAGTCGAAACTCGATCTGTCACCTGCCTGCGTGCAGGAACACAAGCACAACCTACACAATTATTATATTAAAATGTCACCTCGGGTGCTATTTCCAGAGTGGAGACACCACAGACTGCAGGTAAGATACATTTTCTTGATATTTCATCCTGTGTGATAATGGAGGCTGTGATAATGCACTGGCTTCTGGTTAATAGAAACAAAGGAAACGTCGTGGCACTGAAAGATGAGGCGCACTAAAAGCAATGGGGGGGGGGTGTATATACGCAATTACCTGTTCAATTCACACCTGTCAAAAAAAAAAAGAAAAGACAGAGAAAGAAAGAGACAGAGACGAGGTGGGGGTGGAGTGTTTAGCTTCAAAAGGAAAATGTAATTCCACTGCAAGAGAAACCCAGGTTATAGCCTGGAGTTGACAGACAAATATCACATGGAGACAACAAACAACAACAGCAACACAAGGGCAGGTAACATCCAGAAATATAAAGATATTGAACTGTAATGTCGGCAGCATGGCGGCATAGTGGTTAGCACGTCCGCCTCACAGTAAGAAGGTACACAGTTTAAGTCCAGGGCTGTTTGCTTGCATGGGTTTCCTTTGGGTACTCCGGTCTCCTCCCACAGTCCAAAGACATGCACATTATGCTACCTGGCTGTTTCAAATTGCCCCTAGGTGTGAGTGTGAGTGGGAATGGTTGTGTGTGTATGTGTTGGCCCTGTGATGGTCTGGCAATGTGATCAAGGTGTACCCCACTTTTTCCCAGTGTCAGCTGAGATAGGCTCCAGCCTCCCCGTGACCCTAGTAAGATTAAACATTTTGGCAAATGAGTGAGAGACGGGAGAGTGAAAAGTAACGTTATTTTGGCTGGGGTGGGGGTGGGGTGGTTCCCATTTTTCTCCCCTTATTTAATCGTATCCAATTCCCACCCATCAAGTATCTCCGCCCTGTTACGTATGACTATCACCAACCAGCAAGAGGCATAAGCAAGCACCTTCTCACTCCATGACACGTGATGCTGCCACCCGGGTCTTTATGAACTGCTGTGTATGCACGATCAGGAGCACACACTCAGAGAGAAAGCACTACCGGCCTACTTATAGGAATCAGTCTGGCTGTAAGTGACATTAAGGTTAGTGTATAACAGCCCCCCACACCTCAGCCCCCGTGAGAGCTCAGCCAATCAGCTTCCAGCCACGTATGGTGGTGGGAATCAACCTGCGATCTCCAGGTTGTCAGTCACACAGCTTGCTAGTACGCCACTCGGGAGCAACAGGACTTATTTAATGATCTCACAGACCACTGCAGTGTACAACGCAAGGTGCGACTAGAAATGTTTTGTTTGGATGAAATAACTTTGGGCGTATATGCTGTTAGCTGAGAGCATCACACACAGACAAGTTCATGAGCTAACTGGTGAATGTCACTGCTATCCATATTATATCGTGATCTTTTCACAATCCACACTGGGCTCAGTTGATGCGTCCCCATTGGTTCATCTCTGTATTTACCGCCTGTACTACGTGATACTGAAATACTAATTAATAACATTTTTTCCTATAAAACTGCATCTGTTTGGGTAAAACTTCTCTACAGGGACTGGATATGAAGCAGATGGTGGTTTATGGTACAAATTGTATTGTTTTTCCTGGTTAGATGTCCTGCAGGATTTTGTTTGAGGGATAATATTAAAACCTTCTCGCTGGATTCTTTAATTCTTTAGGTTTACACAGAAAATTATGAATCCATTCATTCATTCTCACTTATTTACACCACTTACTCGGGGGAGGCTGGGCAGCCTATTCCAGCCGACACTGGCCGAAGGCGGGGTACATCCTTAACAGCTCACCAGACCATTACTTGAGCAAGACACACAGCCACGCTCACACCTCGGGGTAATTAATAAGGTAGAACAACCAGTTAGCCTCATGTGCATGTCTTTGGACTGTTGGAGGAAACTGGAGTACATAGAGGAAACCCACGCAAGCACGGGGAGAACATGCAAACTACACACAGAAGTGCTCTCGCTGAGCCCAGAGCTCAAACCCAGAACCTTCTTGCTGTGAGGCGGACATGCTCACCACTACACCACCGAGCCACCCTACTGTTGTAAAAATGCTGTACGATACACATGGGTATATAAGGAAGTCCCGTAGGTTTAACGTAGACCAATTATAAGATTCTTGTAAGAAAACCGTAGGATTCTGTGCACATCAGATGATCTAAAAAGTGTATGGAATCCGTATGTTTACCGTACTGAGCTGTAGGACATCATAGGGTATCGAACAACAGACGGTAAACAGATGAAAAACATTTTAGCATGTTATAAACTCCATAACGGCATACAACAGGTGAATTTCCTACGATGCCCACACTGGTCATGTGACCGGAGATTTAATAACAGTCTAAACATCGGCACTTAGTCTTTATCGTCTCACCCTGGAGTATCATGGCATGCTGAAAACATGTGCTGACATTCCTGATCACTTTACATTCCTTGATTAATCAGGAATAAAGAGAATGAGTATGTAACTCCACCTCTGTAACCACCTCCAAGCCATTTTTATCTACACCTCAGAAACCGTGTGTTAAATAAAGTGTGTCCTCAGGCGTCGGGAAAAATCACAGCATCACATGTGGTAAAGTTAAAAGATTAGAGAACGCACGAGGTGCCGATTAAAACAAGGATGTCGAGGAAGGAAAAGTCGAATCTGGTGGGATTCTGCGAACATTTCTTTTAATTGTGTTTTTTATATAACCTTGGAATCGGGCGGCTGATGGCGAGGACATGTGCACCAATAAGCCGGAGCTCTTCTTTGTGATGGAAATTCTCTTCTCTTTCTTTCTCTCTCTCTCTTTTTTGAGCTCCAAAGGAAATTCTTTTAAAAGAGCTTCTCAGCAGGCTGATTAAGCCCTCAGGCCTCTTCCATTTACTTCTCGGTGAGTTTGAATCGCCATCCAGAAAATATCCTTTTGGATTCGAAGGACAAACTTTTTTTTACTCACGCCATTACCGGCTTGTTTCATACTGATTTAAAGGAGCAACATCAGCTCAACAGCTGGAGACTGTCAACAGGCAGAGATTAAATCTCACACTTTACCTGTAAAACTATGTATTTTTTTCTATATTGTACACACACACACACACACACACACACACACACACACACACACACACACACACACACACACACACTGCTATGTCACCTGCTTCTTTTTAGATAGTAGAGTTAATGCTTAGCGGTTAAGCTATCAACTACCAGAAATGCCAGGAGCATGACTACCCACCCTTCTCAAATCACTTCCATAGCCTCCTGTCCACTAGAGGGCATCTTTACAAATAATACCTGTCCATAACATGAGCAGGGGCAAAACTGTTTAATTACATCTATAAGATATTTAAACGTTTTAGCATATGCTACACAGAAACACAAAGGTAAACAAACTAAAATGATAATTTCATCATTTATTTTCACATATTTTAACCATACATATTTTTGATGATGATGCTATTTTAACCTATTTTAACTGTGACAGAGGCGGGTCAGGTGAGCCAATCCATGTGTGGCTAATGCCATTTTCTACGCCCATTTATTCAGGGTTTCATATATGTAAACATAAGTAAACCATATTTCATGTTACTGTTTAATTATTTATTATAAAAAAAACAAAAACAAACTAATATACAGACTTAGGCAGAGGCTAAAGGTGGAGCTCCCAATAGATATCTCTAATGATAGGTGTCCAAGGCTGGGCCTTTAAGGGCTGAATCAACTTCAGTTTTGGAATGAATGAGTGAGTAAGTCAGTAAATTAGACAGTAAGTCATTCAGTAAGTCAGTCAGTAAGTAAGTCAGTCAGTAAGTAAGTTAGTAAGTATGTCAGTAAGTAATTCAGTAAGTAAGTCAGTCAGTAAGTCAGTCAGTAAGTCACTAAGTAAGTCACTCAGTAAGTAAATCAGTAAGTTAGTAAGTCCCTCAGTAAGTCAGTAATTCAGTAAGTCACTCAGTATTTAAGTAAGTCAGTAAGTAATTCAGTCAGTAAGTCAGTCAGTAAGTCACT
>JAOUQZ010000001.1:23361114-23376222 GCA_028564935.1 Neosilurus hyrtlii
TATATATGCTAACAATTGGAGATATATATATATATATATATATATATATGTGTGTGTGTGTGTGTGTGTGTGTGTGTATGTATGTGTGTGTGTATATATATATATATATATATATATATATGCTAACATTTTGACCACTATCTTGGAACAATGTGTACACCAAGATTTGGCTAAAATTTGGAGTGTTATGTGTGCTAGCATTTTGTGCAATACCTACAATAAAAATTAGAGCTGAATTCATGCTAATTTTTGGACCCGTACACACACTAATATTTGAAACAATTTGTACCCTGACGATTGAAATCATGTCAATCATCAAATTGAAATAGTTGCTAGCTATATGCTAGCAACTAAAGCTATATGTATTCTAGCATTTTGACCAATACATGTGATAATATTTGAAACAAATGTGCTTATTATCGTTTGGGACAATGTGTACGCTAACAGATGGCACAGTGGCGCAGTGGTTAGCACGTCTGCCTCACAGCAAGAAGGCCTGGGTTTGATTCCTGGGCTTATGGAGTTTCTATAGTCTCCCCGTGCTTGTGTGGGTTTCCTCTGGGTACTCCAGTTTCTCTCCACAGTCCAAAAACATGCACAGTATTCTAACCGGCTGTTCCAAATCTCCTCTAGGTGTAAGTGTGAGGGTGAATGGTTATGCGCTTGTGTGCCCTGTGATTGCCTGCCGAGCTGTCCAGGGTGTACTCCACCAGCCTCCCCACAACCTTAATAAGGATTAAGCGGCTTCGAAAATAAATAAATGAATGTGCGCTAACATTTGGACCAATACAAAAGCTAACGTTTGGAGCAATGCTTACAGTAACAATTGGAGATATTCTTATGCAACATTCAGATCAAAACATGCACTAATAATTATATTGGACCAATATTTATTTATTGTATTGGTCACATACATAGGATTCACTTCATATTCACCATTTTGGGTCGTCTTTGCCTTTTATGGAATTGTGGGAGTTGCTCGTGTATAAAAATGATGAAATGATACATTATATGTATGATTAAAGGTTTCTGTGTTTTCAGAAAACATTCATAACTGTGTGTGCATGTGTGTGTGTGTGTGTGTTTGTGTGTGTGTGTGAGAAAGAGAGAGAATGTGTGTGTTGTAAACCTAGAAAATTACTAGTATTAAGCCCATCCTGTAAAAGGAATATGGATACACACACAACAAATTCATGCTCATGTACAACAGTGGTGTGTTCCTCTCTATCCTCCTCTCACCTAGGGTGTGTGTGTGTGTGTGTGTGTGTGTGTGTGTAAGTGTGGCAGGGCTGAATTAGGAAGATTGAAATAGAGGCACTTCACTCAGGAGGACAGAAGAGCACTCAACTCTGACTATATCAGGATACAAATGTACGGACGAGTGTGAGACACAGGAGGAGGAAAATGAAGAAGTAGAAGAAGGAAGAGGAAAAAAAGGAGGAAGTAGAAGAATAATAAGTAGGAAAATCTAATTTGATGACCCCAGATGTGAAACGTGACAGGAAATGTGAGTTCTCAGCACGGTGTTTCGTTAGTGGGTGCTGGCATTTGAGAGCAGCCATTTAAACATGTTGGGATGACGTGCTTGACACTCAGCAGTAATTCCATCTCACATGCGCCCTTTGGGAGGAAAATGTCACAATGCTGCTGCCGCTTTGCAAAGAGGAAGAGAAACAGGGCTACAGCAGACATAGGACAAGCTCGGGCTCGTTTATGTCATATTTCACGATGTTACAGACGCAGACTGACTTCAAATTAGCAGCAAGGATCAGGAACGTTCTTCCAAAAGAAGACATCATTAAAAGGAAAGTTGATAAATACACTGAGGTTAAAAAAGCTGTGATTTGCTTAGCAAAGTCCTGTGTTGAACTAGTGGACATGTTGATGCGAACTTTGGGGTCAAAATCCCAGAATGCAACACATCTGAGTATCCCCAGGGATTCGGCTTGGCGAGTCACAGATCTACAAGAAAATGGGCGTGAAGAAGTTGTTGCTACACATATGGAGCAGCGGGAGCTGGACACATAGATCCCCACATTACTGTAACACAAAGACCATGAAGACTGCACTGCGTCCTGAAAACGTTGGTAAATGCAACGGGCGCGTGGTCAAATATGAAAAATTTGCAGTTTTCAAGTCGCGTCCTTCCTACGTCCATGCTAGTTCCTCACTCCGACTAAGATCATATCACCCAATATGTTCCTACTATGGCGAATCAGATCACATCATGTGCTTACCACTTCCTCGCTGTGTCTGTCCGGTCCTTATAAATGCTACGCAATGCACCATGCTATTTTATTTATTCTGCAATTTTTCTTGTGTCCACATCCACTTTCAAAGTGTCCACGCCATGATTGTACTATGCTAAAAATGTCCCTACTAGGTTTTAGTTATGTCTTTACTAGGTCAACGACGTCGTTACTACGTCAACACCATTGTTACTACAACATCAAATATGTAATTTTGAAGGTACAACTACATCAATAATGTTGTTATGTCAACACTGTCGTTACTATACCAGCACCGTCATTACTATATTAGCACCGTCGTTACTACTTCAACACTGTTGTTATTACATCAACACCATCATTACTACCTCAACACTGTTGTATGTTGTAACTCTAAAATTTAATTACATACACTTTGGTGGAATATGACGCTTATCAAATTTTAAAAACAATTTCTTACCTTGTGGTGTAATTTGTTATGGCTGTACCGTATCCTCACGTTGAGACGTTCAGCCAATGAGGAGTCTAGAAATAAAATTAAGAAAACAAACAAAAAAAATGAGTAAAAATACCAGTAGTAGTTGGAGGAGAATGTTATGATGATAAATGATTGCCAGTGGCTGTCAGTATGAATATTTATTAATAGCAGAGGTCCTGAGTGGTTAGGCATAGGCATGGAAGATAACTTGTATGGTTGTCCCGTGTCCGTGCCGTTTTATTAATAATGAAAAACTGAAACCCAAAATTCATACACTCATACACCGCAGAATAGTAAATAGCCCTGAATGTGATAATGTATCATAATATCCATATTATATCATCATCATCATCACATCTCCAGGGTCTCCGGTGTCTTCAGCGCTCTCGACTTTAGCTCAGTACAGTCTGTGATTTCCAGTCCTCTTAGTTCTTTGACTCTATGATGGATCTGAATACCCGGTTCATTAGAACTGAAACTAAGTGTATTGCATCCCTGCTTCTGCCTCCTCCTTCAGCCACACAGTGGTACAACAATCAACACCTTCTAATTAAAGAATTTAACAGCACTAACATAACAGCAAATCATCTGCTCCAAAAACCAAACCTCATATTGATTTATTTTTTTTTAAGATACAGTTTCGCCTTGCTAGCTTTACTACCAGCTGCCCCTGGACCTAATGAATACAGATGCTTGTTGATTTGCTGAAACAGTGAAAAGAAAATGGATGAACAGACACACGGCAGACTTGGGAACCCGCACCGTATGCAGAGCCTGCCTAACGGCTGTTTTTTTTTTATTTTTTTTGCTTTGCTCGCCGCCACTGCTTCATTAAGCCCTTATATCTCACAGCTCTGTAACTGAACCCCAGCATGTATAGATCGGAGCGGAGTGGGCGGATTTGGTACAATTGGCTCCAAACAGGCAAAAAGCACAACACTTTGCAAAAGATGTGCTCCGCTAAGAACTGTATATACGCATCCTGCTTCTCTGTGGGGGGACGTTTCTCTTTCTAACCCCCCTGCCCCCAGTGATGCTGCCTACCTTTCTTTCCAGCTCATATATCTTTTTGTGACGAGGCCAGGTGGGCTGCTTACGCTATTTATTTATTTATTTATTTATTCATGCATTTGAGGTAAGAATATGGAAGGGAGAAGAAAAACAATTCCCGTCCCTGAGATTTGTTTCAATCAGCGAATCCACTCGGATGAAAATGGATCGACGTGGCCGTTGCTGAGCCGCAGAACTCATTAAAACCTTCAAATTATAAAGATTAAAGTGAATGGCAATGGGGAAGGCGTTCCATTACGTAACTCTGCTCAGGATGGGGGATTGATGGCTCCCCACGGTGCAGGCATTTCCATATCAAGCCGGTGAGGGAGACTTCACTAACGTCAGAAAAAGGCTAAAGATAAAAAATGAAAACGGCAGGCAAAGGTTTCGCAGTTCACAACAACCCATCCTTGAACTATCCACCCTCTTCTCAGAGTACATGCACTTTCTATAAGATAAAGTAATCAGAAGTTACTCCAATTAAATAAAAGAGATAAAGAGTGGTTATTGAAAAAGAGAGAAAGCAGTGTGACGATGGTGGAATGTAAAGAGTATAGCAAAGCAATACAATACACTGTGTTCACAAAGCAGGTGACAAGTCAACGTTCAATCTGCAACTTTATGCTTGCATCTCTGCCGGCTCAATTAGCAGAGCAAACTTTCAGCACTAGTTAATAATTTTACCAAAGGCTTCAGCCATCTCTTCTTCTTTCATCCATCCCCCCAGTTATCCATTCATGCATCTATCCATCCGTCTATTTCCTATACCGCTCACAGTCGCAATCAGGGTTGCAGAGGAAGCTAGCACCAACGACAGATAAATCCACACGCTAGCATTTATAGCATTGTAGTAAATGCTAGTTTATGGATTAACTTGTTTACTATAATGCTAACTGACATAAATGCTAGTTTGTGTGAATGCTAATTTGTAGATTAATCCATTTTAGTACAGTCACACAAACTAGCATTCATGTCAGTTAGGATTATAGTAAGCCGATGAATTCTCAAGCTAGTGTACAAGGCATCTAAAATCGATTAAACTTGATTGTTTCTTAAGTATGGTGCTGCGCTTACACGAGTCGAAGCTGCACTATTAAACAAATATACACTAACCTATGTGAAAATACTTTTATTAACTTTATGTCCTTAACTTCATATAAGCTTCACTGCCAGGTCACTTAGCAAAGCAGGCTAATAGCACTTGCTAGCATTTTCACCAGAGGTAAAGGTAAGGTTGGGCTTTTTACACCCGAGCCCTGTTGGGCTTTTTACACCCAAGCCTACTGGCCAGCCAGTGTTTATTCCCGGTTTCTGTAGCGTGAAGCGACTAGGAGTTCAACTCCTCCTGGATGGGATGCAAGTCCATCACAGTTTACCTTCCCAGTATTTTTTACTGGTACCCATTTATACTGCTGGGTGGACAGAGGCACACTTGTTGTGACCTTGCCCAGGGGTCTTAGCACAATGGGGGTCTAACGGGGATTCGAACCCACAGCCTCCTGACCATGAGCCCAGTACCCTAACCACTATGCCACCGGCCAGAGGCTCCTGCAATCTCTTCCACCCATCCATCATCTCTAGCACTTCTCTGTCAGGATCGCGGGGAAGCTGGAGCCAATCCCGGCTGATGTCAGGTGAGAGGCAGGGCTACACCCTGAACAGGTCACGCAGACCCAAACAATCATTCACACAAACATTTACACCTATGGCTGATTTAGACTAGCCAACTGACCTAATGTGCATGTCTTTAGACCATGAAAGGAAACCAGAGTACCCAGAAGAAAACTTGCAAGAATGTTGTCTAACCAGAACCTTCACACTGTGAGAGGACAATACTAACCTGTACCCATCCCACTTTCGTCCAAGCTTTATTTTTTTTTATAATGCGTCCATGTAAGAACTTGAGGCATGTGTAGTACTCTATAAGAAAAATATTCTTAATTTAAACTGGGTTCTAATGCACTTTATTATCCCGTACTCCCTCTCTACACATGTATTATTCTAAGCACGGGGTTAATTAGAGCACAAAACCTTAACGAGGATCCCAACAGGATTGGACACCCAACTGGAGAGGCCATCGCCCTCAGCGCCTGGCGTCCACTCACAACTCAAAATAGCCCTGCAACACCACGTGTGTGTGTGTGTGTGTGTGTGTGTGTGTGTTTGTGTGTATGTGTGTGTGCCCCGCAGAGGGGGAACAAATTTGGAGAACAATAGCTCGAGGTGAACATTAAATACTGAGGCGGTTCGATAGAGGAACAGGAGTGCCCTTTGACTGGGGCCATTATCTAAAGAAGAAAAAACTCTCAGAGGAGGAGAAGTTGATAAAAGTCACTTTATAATCCAAACCCACACCAAAACAGCCCATAAAAGATAAGGAATATGGATAAAGATTGTATCTGTAAAGTGTCATTCATCACTTTAATACACTTATAGCAGAAAGGAAGCGGCAAGTAAAATTCAAGAGATACCAAAGTATAAGCTCCCCCATCTATCTTCACCCTGGTCAGGATCCAGAGCCTATCCAAATGATGCATGTACACTGAGGCATAATGCTAACATCAGAGCTAGGACTACCACAGCCATTTCATGACCATTCCGGAATATCCTGTAGGTGGTCTCGGGGCGGAAAAAATTCAGACTTGCATGAGATGCGAGAGCATCTGTGATGCTTACTTTAGCACTGTCACGATCTACTAGGATTTCAACTGACACTAGGAGAAGGCGGGGTGCACCTAGGGGGAATTTGAGACAGCCAGTTATCCTAATATGCATGATTGTGTACTGAGGATTGAAACAACACAGAGACAACCTCGACGAGATCAGGACTTGAACCAAGGACCTTCATTCTGTGAGGCAGATATGCTAACCACTACACCACCATGTCACCCTTTGTTGAAATCTACTTTAACATTTGGTAGGCCATGCCCGCTTTAGGATGCTTCACGCTGCGACAGTTGAAGTGATCTGTAGCTTGACCCATGACCATTTTTAACATGATCAAACTTTTTTGTGAATGAAAGCCAAGCCCTGCTATTATGGCTATCATGTATGCTCCTGGAAGAGCATCGAACAATGCAGGATATGGAATAATGCTACTTAACCCCCAGAAGGCAAAAATTCGGCTACTGTCATCCATCATATGGTAGTTTTTGCCCCAGTGAGACCGAGGGTTAGAACAGAGCTTCAGATCTACCTATCTATGTTTTGGGAGAGAACCCTAGAAATGCGGAGGATTGTTTATATCCTGATGGCCGTGGTCCCTCCAACAATCCACAGGATATGAGGCTTCATCCACATTCCAACTGAACACACATGGGAAAATATGGGAGTGATGTTTTATTCAGCAGTGACCACCACCACCACCACCAAAACACCACCTGAGGGAAAGAATTCTTCCAAAAGAATTGTTACCCAAGGTTCCATTTCAATCTCCGTCTTCAAACTGTACCTTCTCTATAAATCCAAGTCATTAGTGAATGTAAAAACTGTTTAGCGTAGCCGGAATCATGTAGCATTGCTGTTATGATTACATTAAAGCACCTGAGAGGCACCAGTCCTTTGCTTGCTTAATTTCAGAGCTAAAAAGGCTTAAACACATCCATAGAGATGTTGGAGAGGCATCAGATTAGCAGTAAGAGGAACATTAACAGAGTTAGCAGCTATGCAGGTTTGTGTTCCAACAGAACACTTCAGTGGCTCTGTGGGTTCCGGCGTACGTCTATAGACAAGATTGCACTCTCAGGTGGAAGACTGAAAGGCAAATGTGCCGAATGTACAGATAGTTCATTATTAATGCTAATGCTAGCATATTCATGTTTTTTGTAGCACATCCACAGACTGAATTAGCATCTGCAGGATGATCTAACATCTATTCAGTAGCATAAGCATATTATAATAAATGAATAAACAAACAAATAAATAAATAAATAAATACATTCATTAATTTTCTGAACCGCTTAATCCTGATTAGGGTCACGGGGAGGCTGGCGCCCATCTCAGCCAACTCTGGGCGAGGGCACAATAAATAATATTTATTAATAAATAATTTATTTTTAATAAAGGTTATGTTTTAAATATTAACAATATATTTCCTAAAATGATGATTGGATGAGTCCTAATACAGTATATAATGTTTTATTTGACACTTTTGATTCCCACTTCCACTTCGTGGAAAGCCTGCATATAACTCATAACCTGTTATTCATTCATCCCATCAGAAATCTGAATTCAAGCGAATGACAGCAGTGTGGCTGGATTTGATCCATTTTATATGGTACAAAAGCACTCAAAGAGCGCAAACCTCTACCAAGTCAAACAATCCCCATACAGTCCCAAATGTCAAAGGTTGTCTCACAACACTAACGAATCCTTCAATAACTTCCTGAATCCATAAAGGTGTCACGTTGATATAGTGATAAGCATGTCTGCCTCACCTCAAGAAGGTCCTGCTTCAAGTCTGTGTGCATGTTCTCTCCGTGCTTTTGTGAGTTTCATCCAAGTACTCCAATTTTCTCCCACAGTCCATAGACATGCACATTAGGCTAAGTTCCCAGTTGCGTGTGGGTGGCTATGTGTGTGTAACCCTGTAATAGACTGGCTAGCTATTCAGGGTAAACCCCAACTCCAGGCTTCCTGCTGCTCTAGTAGGATTAATAGTTCAGAAAATAAATAAATTAATGGACCCAGAATTTAAAAAATCTGCACAACATTTTGAGTAATCCTGCTAAAATAATAAATAAAGAAAAATAAAATAATAAATTACACAGTGCCCACCATGCTGCTGCCTCAAATATCTTATCCCACAATGTTAAAGAATGAAAGAAAAAAAAATCGTGGACTCAAAATGTGATCTGGATCATTCCCAAATTCCAATGGAGTCTTCCTTTGTTCAAAGCCCTGCCAAGAAATATTCCAAAAATCCACACATAACACTTTCCGTAATCCAGCTAACAATGAAACTGCGGGAAAAACATTACCTTATTGTCAGAGAAAATTAGAAAATAATGAATTATAACTTTGCCTCTAACTCCAATCGTCACATCAAATGATGTTTAATTTTTCAAGGAAGGTCTACGAGTTTGCTAGGAAAACATACAGTACGCTTAAGCACAGAGTCTCGAAACCGTCGTCACACAGGGAAAATAAATAAATAATAGCAGAAATATATTTATAGGTTGTGACAGAAAAAAACAAACGCCGTGAATGTAGCAGCTTGAGGGATTTAAAAAGGGAGAAATTCAATCTACCTGCTAGGACATATGGCCATAAAACTCCAACAGTGAGAGGAGGAGAACGGCAGCGGTGATGGCGGTTGGCGAGACAGGATGATTCAGAGTGTCACTGAGAGCTGTTGTGTTCAGGATTGTAGATAAAGTGTAATGTTCTCTGTAATGTGCCGATTTTTTTTTCACCACTGAATTGGGACCACCTGCTTTTCCAGTGGCCTTGATTCCAGAATGTATTTTATCATATATATGGAAATTTTGAAAATAAATATAAATCAAAGGCGACAAAGATACAAGAGGACCTTTAAACACTATTTCAAAGCAAAAGTTCTTTATGTCAGAACCCATAAAATCTATCATTTAAACTTGCAGAGTTCAAGTCAGCGAGTTTTTAAAAAAAATCTGACCTTGATGCTGGTATGATGAAGTGGAGATCATTTTCCCATAACACACATTCTCGGTTAGCACGACCGCCTCACAGCAATAAAGTCGTAGGTTTGAGTCTTGGGCTTGGCGAGGCTGTTTCTCTGTGGAGTTTGCATGTTCTCCCTGTGCTTGTGCGGGTTTACTCCAGGTACTCTGGTTTCCTTCTCAGTCCAAAAATATGCACAGAAGGCTAATCGCCCCTAGGTGTGAGTGTCAGTGTAATGGTTGGGTGTGTGTTGGCCCTGCAATGGCCTGGCGAGCTTTCCAGGATGTACCCCGCCCTCGCCCAGAGTCGGTTGAGATGGGCGCCGGCCTCCCTGCGACCCTAATTAGGACCAAGTAGCTTAGAAAAGGAATGGATAAATACTGAACCATAAAGATCTTGCTTTAATGTGTTTGTTTTTGTTTATGTTTGTGTGTAATATATACTAAATCATTTATTTGCCTTAAACTGGGTACATTCCGTCTAAGAGACTTTTCGGTGACATCCACCTGGATGACATTAGAGACTGAATGCTATGCATTATAACTTCCTCCTACTCAATTATGAGAAGTCGGTTGTACTTCTATCAGAACCACAGACAGCTCGAAGTGAACTTCCTGACTGTGTCGGAACTCTCGATGGCCTTTCAGTTCCATCATGTGCAGCGGTGGGATTCTTCATCTTCTCCTTCTTCTTTTTCTACTTCTTCTTCTACTCCTTCTTCTTCTTCTTCTTCTGTAGCTCTGCTGACCCTGATTCTTACCCTGGTTCTCTGCTTCAGCTCTAAGTTTTTTGCACCTTCTTGTGGACTCACCTTCTGCTGCTCTGGACACTCCCACAAGAATACGTGGAATATTATCATTTCCTAACTCCTGAAAAAATACACTCATTATTCCTCTACACTGTTATTCTCTAGTGATTTATAATCACATAATCTGGTGTCAGGCAGCACGGTGGTGTAGTGGTTAGCACATCTGCCGCACAGCAAGAAATTCTTGGGTTTGTGTCCTAGATGGATGTTTCAGTGTGGGGTTTACTTGTCCGGTTTCTTCCCACAATCCAAAGACATGCATATTAGGCCAATGGGCTGCTCCTAGGGGTGAATGTGAATGGTTTTGTGTGTGTGTGTTGGCCCTGCGATAGACTGCTGAGCTGTTCAGGATGCTGAATACACCTGGGTTTTGCCAGAGGTATTGTAATCAACATTGTTTGTTTGTTTGGCAGTTTGTGAACAAAACCCTGACCACACCCATGTTTTGATCATAACCCAACTTGGTGGGGACACTACCCTACCCAAGTCCAAGAGATGATATGAATTTGAAATGTCAAGGTCAAGGACAAACCAAGGTTATAAAAGTTGAAGATGGAGCGCGTGTAACCTTAAAATAAGTACTGACAGACATGCCGTTACTATGGAATACTTATAGGAAACCATATATGGACTTACAAATGAGACAATTAGCTTTGACCTTGAGTAACCTTAAAAGTTCAAACCCATTTTGTTGTAATTCCTCAAATAGAGAGATTTTTTCCCCAATAATCTGGTCACATTCACATCCTATAGAACGTGTTGTATGACACGCCTGTGGGTAATTGATACCGTTACCTATGTAAGAATATTTACGGTATTGTCCACGCTATATTGTGGAGTGACCTTACATTCTATTTAAAAGTTCAGTTGATGCTAAGGTAATACCCTGGCCATAGTCCTAACCCTAGACATAGTCTGACTACCTCGGCTTTTCAGCCAGTATAAAAAAATCCCCATCTTTTACAGTAATCACTGATGAAATGATGAAATGATTTTATGTGTGTTTTAGTTTGGAGAAGAATCTGTGTTACTTTGCAGAACAAGGCAATTATACACTGAGATGTAATGTAGTCTCTCAGAGGAGAGCTACTGTAGATCCTGTCCACACACTTCATTAGCTACTTTATAAATTCCTCCGTGTGTACTCTATGCACGCATTCACATTTACATTTTCATTTATTCACTTTACATTTTTTTTTTTTTTTTTCATTTTTTTATCTGCTGCAATTCCCAAGTGCGGCACAATCCAATTCATACAATGTGCATAGCCTCCCTTATGCACCAAATGGAACTGATTAGCTGAGACACATTTAGTGAGTAAAAAAAAGGAGAAGAAAATACCATTTCATTTTTAGCTCAGAGGCCCAATGGAGGCTCGCTATCATTCCGTGAGACTGAAAGTACGTTCCTAAACCCTTAAATTGCACCCTCGTTTTCGTCACTTGCGTCTCCTTTTTGCATCTGTTTTTTTTTTTTCAGCCAATGTATTCAGGCCCATGCCTGGCCACAACCCTTCATTATTTATTTATTTGTTTGTTTGTTTAGTCCATTAAGAGAGTGGCAGTTGCGTCAGTTTGGTCTCACTTACACAGCTTAGCATCACCTCGACGCTGTTTAAAATCATAGCGTATCAGGAAATTGCTTGTTCTCTGGACTGGGATGGACGTCGTCAGGTCTTAACTAAAAGTCGTGAATCATGCCGTTATTGGAAAACTGTAGACATCGATCTCATGGCACTCTCTCTGAGAAGTGGTGGGAGAGAAGGTTCAGGAGAGACGTTTCAGATTCAGCCCTCTATCGATCCCGAGAGTGCTTTCCCGTCAAAGTGCGAAAGATGCAAATGTGAGCTGGGCGGGAGGGAAGAGAGCAAAGGCTCTTCCTTTCCTTTCTCCCTTTCCACACATCCAAGACACTCCTAACGCATCCATCATCGTGTCAGCTGCACTTAAACATGATGATGTGTCAGGAAGTGCAGGATGCAGCAGAGTCACGCCAACTTTTACATCGATTCATAAACGTTAGAGCAATGTTAGAATAGTCGTATTGATCAGGAAGCGTGCACGGGGTCAGCGACACGGACTCATGGATAAATAAAGTTAGGGTCGAATCATCATAGTCATTCCATCTCTTGCTCAAAATCCCCTATACGTCTGAATGTGAGTGTAAATGGTTGTTTGTGTCTGTGTTAGTCCTGTAATAGATTGGTTGGGGGGGGTTTACACTCTGAACAGGGCCCCCCTCTAACCTGAAATCAGGTGAAATTAGAAATCGTGTTGTTGTTTAGATGCTGGGTTTAATTAGATTCTGAATGAATTCCTGTGAATTTTGAGCTCAGTGACTTTAAAATCTACACGGATCCATCACAGAGCTGATGAGTTGATTATAAATGGCAGACCTTTTCCTCTCCAGCGTGTTTCTGTCGTGTTCGAGTCCCAGGCTGCAGACAAGCAGCTGTTAAACCGGGAAAAGTCCAGAGGGACGAACAGACGAGTCTTCAATGGACTGATCTGAGCTACAGATTCAAGAACATGAGCCAGCACTTAGATCATATTCAGTTGTCGGTTTGATTTGTAGAAGTGTCGATTCCAATTAAAGACATGGAATGCTCCACTTTCTTTATTATTTATTATGGGATGCCCCATGTAATATGCAGACCAAGTAGCAATACTTTACCATGGGCCACTACCCTGGGACATACCACCTGCAGAGCTTTACAGGACTGCTTCCAATTTATTTAATTCGGGATGCCCCATGTAACCTGGACCACTTAGTGTCATTCTTTGTCTGTTAGAGTGTCCTGCCAGTGTGTCACATGATCTACACAAGTCTGTGCTGATAGTATAGAGAGGCACTACCACCCTGGGACATCCCACCTGCAGAGATTTATTTTGCAATGTCACATGTGATAGGAAAAGACCACTTAGCAGGGGGGGGCAGACTCTACGACCAGCTGTAGACTCTTCTCAATGTCCAGCCAATGTGTCACATGACCTCCATAATTTTTGATGATGGCACAGAGTGGGGCGCTACCAGCCTGGGACATCCCACCCACAGAGCTGTAGTCTTCCTCATTTTATTCGAACCATCTTTATCATCATTGCCCTCTTCTGAAAATGAAACTGAGTTCACGGATATAGTCCAGCGAGTTTATAATTTTGTTGCAGATCTCAGCAGGAACAAACCAGGAGGGCGGCCTTGAGCAGAAGATCTGTAACTCCTCAGCTCGTTTCCATTCCCACGATCTGATAACGGTGGAGGAATGGAGGAACGCTGGGTCTCTAATGGGAGCGGTTTTATCTGAGTGTGAGCAGAAAAGAACTGGCAGGTGGTAATGATGATTTAGGCCACACTAGACTCCGACCGCACCACCCACTGCCGGGCTTAATGGGGTGAAAAGCTTACTTCGGGACAAAAGCAAATTATAGCGGCTGCGAATCAATAGGGTTAGTGAGTGAAACCCAGTGGCCTTTTGACTCGCTTTTCGTAACCGGAGTGAAGGAACGCATCGATCGCCTCTGCTCACTGAGCATTTTCCTTCTCATTGATTTCAATGCAAAATGTATTTAATTGAAACTCGAAAGGGCACACCACGTTGTCCTCGTTCTAATGTGACAAGCTTCCTCGTAGAGGGATTCGGCATTTTAATGGACTGGATTCAGACCTTTTGATTTGCATTCGCAGCCACAAGTAACATGTCAATTAGGGTTTGTCAAAAACGAACCTCGGTGACGGGCGAGTCTGAAATTTACCCGGTGAGGTTTCTGACGGGAGGGTATTAGCTTCTGTCAAAATGCTTTAAAGGAAAATAAAGCTGGGATATGACAGGGAAAAAAATAATATTATGCTGTTAAATAACAAGCAAAAAATTATTCGACTGTATGCGACTTCAACATGTTTTGACACATAGCACTTTAACTACCGAAATATTAAAATAATATAAAGATTTTGGCACTGCCAAAAAGCACAGCTTAGAAAAAATGAACTGCTCCTGATATAAGGTATTAGTGTAAATGTAATGTCATATAACCATCACGTTATGACCGACCCTTCCAAAAAGTGTTGATACTGTCTAAAACTGTTTTGCGATTAAGGTAAGATTTGATTTAGTGAGATGACAGCGAGATGCTATTCTGCTGGATAGGTTTACTTCTATACGCATGTTATATGCGTCATGAGATTCCTCGATGTCGTTGGATTAAAAGCCTTTCTATTCAAATGAGTAATGCATTGCATGGCAGTAATAGTTTATTTTGACAGCTTAAAAAAAACCCTCAAAGATACCAACGCATACGGTACATAGAATTCTGTTTACATTATTAAAAAAGTGTATTTTATTTTATGACTTGAAACAAGTAACAGTTTGGAGGAGAAGATAGAGTTGCCATCACTCAGACATTTGTATATTATATACTCGTAAATTCATATATTATGGAAATAGTTGCCATCACTCAGACATCCGTATATTATATACTCGTAAATTCATATATTACAGAAATAGTTGCCATCACTCAGACATCCGTATATTATATACTCGTAAATTCATATATTACAGAAATAGTTGCCATCACTCAGACATCCGTATATTATATACTCGTAAATTCATATATTACAGAAATAGTTACCATCACTCAGACATCTGTATATTATATACTCGTAAATTCATATATTATACCGTGTTTCCCCGATAATAAGACACTGTCTTATTTTTTTTTTCGACTCAAAAAACACCATAGGGCTTATTTTCGGGGTAGGTTTTATTTTGATTAACATTAACAGCAATTTCAATAAACAGGTAAGTGATTCCTCCACAATTGCTTTCTTGTTCTCAGCGGTGTAGCTCTTCCTTTCTGCTCTCATGTCTGGGGTCAAAACAGACAGAATAATACCAGTAAAATAATAAC
>JAOUQZ010000001.1:23393323-23395823 GCA_028564935.1 Neosilurus hyrtlii
AGAGACAGAAAGAAAGAGAGAGAAAAAGAGAAAGAGCGATAGAGAGAAACAGAGTGGGTGAGAGACACACACAGAGAGAGAGAGAGAGAGTGAGTGAGAGACACAGAGAGAGAAAGAGACACAGAGAGAGAAAGATATATATATATATATATATATAGAGAGAGAGAGAGAGAGAGAGAGAGAGAGAGAGAGAGAGAGAAAGAGAAAGAGAGTGGGTGAGAGACACAGAGAGAGAGAGAGAGAGAGAGAGAGAGAGAGAGATTTACACAATGCCTCTCACACTGAGGGAGCAATCAAACATTTACGAATACAGCACAGTGCACAGAGAATGTAGCGATCAGCCTGGAGCCACCCGCTGCCTCTGTACTACACAAGATACACGTATCGTTATACACGTTATATACAGTATTCAGGAAGAAAAGAAAGAAAGGCTTAATGATGCGTTTCTCTTAATTAGCTTAATTCTCCATATCATTAATACACCCCCCCATGTTGTGCTCTTATGGAAAACCAATTAATGATGCAGTGCCACGCCACTGAGCCTCACCTTAACCCTTTGTTGTGTTGTGTGCATTATTACACGGGAAGGTTATGTATCTAATGTAGCAGTCGCACCTTCGTGAATGGTATTAATGGATGTCTGATGAATATTTCGATCTGTTTATTTTTTGTTTTGCGTTTCTGTTCATCTGTTTACGCCATTCACCAAGGTGTGACTGGTAAAATCATTGAAAATGATTCCGAATAAATGATTGATCCTGGAATTTGTTAAAAGATTATTTAACACTGTCAGATAGGATGATTTTTTTGGAAGCATCATATACAGCAGATCCAGTAGGGGTTGCTATGTACTTTATTTTTTTTTGCAAAATGTTTATCCACAAAATTTCTACCAGAGGCGGGGCTTCGGACAGGGAAGACTTTTGCATTTTGAAGATGACCCAGATCAAATTCAGGATCTAGGAATTTTTTAAAGGATTATTTAATATTGTGAGATTAAATGATTTTTAATATTTTGGTTGGTGTAGAGGTTAGTACACCCTCATATCCTAGGCTTGGTGGGCTCAGTGAGGTCATGTCTGTGTGGAGTTTGCATGCGCTCCTTGTGTTTGCGTGGGTTTCCTTCGGTTTCCTCCTACAGTTCAAAAACATGCACATTAGGCTAAGTGGCTGTTTCAAATTGTCCCTAGATGTGAGAGTGAGTATGAATGGTTGAGTGTGCATTGCCCTGCGAGGGTCTGGTGAGCTGTTCAGGGTAAACCCCACCTTTGCTCAGTGTTGGCTGAGATAGGTTCCAGTCTCCCCATGACAGGTTGCTCTCGTTTTTATTTATTAAAGTAGTGTCGATTCAGTTTTTCTTTTAATCCATTTACAGTTCGGGTTATTGCTGTGTAACATCTATAAAACAAGCTTTTGTTAATTTTATACCCGCTATAAATATATACAGTTTCCTCACCAGCCTTTACTCAAAGTTAATAAAATACAGAGTGAAGGCATAAACTTTTTATCTCTGAAGAAATCTGAAAATTATCTGAAGTTAAAGCTTCACACTCTGACAATGGAGACTCCTTTCGGAAACGTCCCATCCATGTCTCCATGCAGAACTTTATCATTCACATTACCATCCGCTTAAATTCTAAGCCTTTCCGAAGGCGAGTGGAATAAACAGAAGGGAAACACGACAAGGCAATATGTATGTTAATGTATTCGTGTATACATTCATGCTGAAATTTCAATTTTCTCTTTCAGTAGCTCAACATGACGAGTGGTTTGGTTGATGTCCGTGGTGCTGAAACACAAACCTGGTCATGCTGTGAAACCTGTGGCAGTAACATTACCTCATTTCCTGAGCAAACTTACGGAAAATAATTCTGAAGTAGCTCGTGTTCAACATCACAGACTGTGCAAATGCAATATAACAATCAATCTCATATCTTGGAATGCATGGCTGCTTCAATCAGCTGCACTGCTGACTTTCCCAAATATGATGGAGGGAAGGAAAGTTAATGGAGAGAGAAAACCGTCTCAGGGGAGGCGAGAAAAAGTGATTGTATTTCCAGTCAAAGATCTTGAACAATATTTCCATCACCATGAAGTTTAAAATGCTAACCAGACATCTGAAGAATTGAGAGCTTGAATGATGGGATGTGATTCCAGTAACAACATTTCACATTTCTGGTAATATGGATATCTTTGGGGCAGCACAGTGCTGTACTGGTTAGCACGTCCACGTCACAGCAAGAAGGTCCCGGGTTCGGGTCTTAGGTGAGGGTGTTTCTGCACAGAGTTTGCATGTTCGTTAAATGCTTACATAGGTTTCCTTTGGGTACTCTGGTTTCCTCTAACAGTTGAAAGACATGCACATTAGGCTCTTGACAGTTGGATTGCTTCTGTGAGTGTAAATGGTTTTGTGTGTTTCCCTGCGATGTGCTGCCTGAGCTGTTCAGCTGTTCTGAGGTTCCAGCCTCTCTGCATTTCCTCTAGAATTAGCAAATAAATG
>JAOUQZ010000001.1:23398323-23412025 GCA_028564935.1 Neosilurus hyrtlii
GTCTGTTGTTTTTTCCCCAATATTACCTCTTGCTAGTATCTCTTTAAACATTTACAGTTATTTTTTTCTTTTTTTAATTAATCATGCATGTGGTTCTTAGTGTAATATTTATGAGATTCTACTAGATGATTCTTTTTACTTGTGATTCATCCACATGATTCATTTATGTTACATGCAGTTATTCTACATGATTCATTTATTTTACATGATTCTTCTATGGAGCTGATTCATTTATTTTTAAACTTGACTCTATTACATGACTAACTTTTTTATATTTTTTTCTAGTGGTGGCTCTACATGATTCCCATGTGTGACTTTTCCTGGTGCCACGGTGGTGTAGTGGTAAGCATGTCCATCTGACAGCAAGAAGGTCCTTGGTTCACATCCCGGGCTCAGCGAGAGCGTTTTTGTATATAGATTGCATGCTCTCTCCGCGTTTGCGTGGGTTTCCTCCGGGTGCTCCACTTTCCTTTCCCAGTTTAAAGACATTCACATTAGGCTAATTGGCTGTTCCAAATTTTCCCAGGTGTAAGTCTGAATAGTTCTGTGCATATGCTGGCCCTTCGGTGGTCTGGATACCTATTTAGGCATACTCTGCCTTTTGTCCAGTGTCGGCTGAGATAGGCTCCAGCCTGCTCACGACCCTAATAGGAATAAGCGGTTTAGAAAATGAACGATCTTCTAATGAATCTTCTTTGATTTATTTATTACATGCGATTCGTTCACATAATTCACTTATTTTTACCTGATTCTTTGTCATGTGATTCTTCTAAAAGTGATTCATTTACATGATTTATTTATTTGACATTCAGTTCTTCTACATGTTTTTGTTGTTGTTGTTGTTTTATATAAGTGATTCTTATACGTGATTAATTTACGTCTTGTACTTGATTCCTTTGTCACTTATGACTGCTGCACATTTTTTGATTTATAAATAATTTTTTGTTTGTCCATTGTCCTTTAGGAGGCCAATAATTCTGACATACTTCAGTGATCCAACTTTCCAAAACTCAGACTTTACTTCATTACTTAACTCACACAATGAGCCATGGCTACTGATTGCTAGCATGACTCTTACCCCCCCCCCCACCCCCCACCCCCACCCATTCCCCACGATGCAGTTTATTGGTTCACAACATGTCTGCTGTGATTTGCAGCTTTGCCATGAGCAAGATTTCTAATATCCTCATAAATGTCAGCACGCTCACCAAGTTTAGAACGGTTTTCCTGCGGCACCGAGTCCTGATGAGATGAAGATGACATTTGGTGATGCAGATGGCCTCGCTTAAGTGGGCATTAATGATGAGGCTCGTTTGTTTTTTGTAGCGTTTTCTAAAACACATTGTCTCAAGGCAAGCTGATGCACGGCTAACTGATCAATCATATTGCTGTTTTAGCGCAACATCGCAAAACGTTCACGTGGTCGGGCAGAAAAAAGAACCCTCGCAATCCACTGATCACTTTTTAAATCTAATATGCAGAAGGTGTTGATTAACAGCTCGCCACTCCATCACAGGGCAACACACAACCATTCACACTCACACCTGGGGCAATCTGAAACAGCAAATTAGCCCAATGTGTAATTCTTTGGACTGTGGAATGAAACACCCTTACTGAACCTAGGACTGGAACCCAGGACCTTCTTGATGTGAGACAGACATGCTAAGCACTACACCATCTTGCAGCCTATTAAAAAAAGAAAACAATGGCAGGCAAAAAATAATAATCACTTTCATGCTACTTAATAATAACACACAGCCCCTCCTTACTTCATTTTTTGTTTTAACCAATCACAGAGCACAGAGACCTCCTTCTCAGTTTCGAGTCTTAATACAGGGATCCTCCATGATGCTGCCTTCAGTCCATCCTTCCATCACACACCTTCGCCACGTGATTACGGACCAATTACGGCAATTTATCACAGGACCCTCAAATTTTAACGATAAGTCCACCTCAACACCTTCTCGCATGAATTCTGAGGGTCATGACCTTGGCCTATCTTTTTAAGGTCATATTGAGGTCATGTTGTTAAATTTGATTAAAATTAGAATTCGTTATGTGATTGCGGATTATCAGTTTTGATTTACCCTTTATATTTAAAACACAGCTCAGTCGCAGGACCCTTTCACATAATTTCAGACCACCTTGACCTTGGCCTATTTTAAAAGGTCAAATCCAGGTGAAATTCCCCATGCAAAGTGTAATAACTGGCTACTTTGTTGGTGTGGGATTTGGATTCATAAGATTTCGTAACATCTCACCACCCTACTGTAAAAAGTTTTATAACTTAAAAAAAAAACTATGATGAACTTTACCCGATTAATGATTTAATTATTTCACTGCACAGTATACGTATGTTAACAATGTACAAATGTTACAATAAATAAAGGATAATGAACAACAAGACGACAGTTAGCACAAAATGAACCCCTGATTCACAGTGAAGGGGTCTTGCGTCACGTCGAGGGGGTTTATTTCACGATAATGAGTCTCACTGTAAAGTATTCCACTTGCTTCATGTCTACTTAAAATTTTATTAAAAAACAAAGGAAGATATTTGTGTAAAAATGTTAATGATGTGCTCCGTAGCAGGGGATGTTATAAAGAGATAACACACCCATGAATACTCTAACTGACCAATTAGAATCACGTATTCAAATAAGGTAAAGGTAAAGTCTGTTGGGCTTTTTACACCCGAGCCTAGTGGCTCATCAGAGCCAAAGTTTATCCCCAGTTTCTGTAGTGTGAACTACAGAACTAGAAGTTCAACCCATCCTGGATGGGATGCCAGTCCATTGCAGGTTACGTTCCCAGTATTTTATTTTTTTACTGGCACCTATTTACACTGCTGGGTGGACAGAGGCACACTTGTGGTTAAGACCGTTCCTTTTTTTGGCCAGAGAGTGTATGTATAAATGCATACTGATCCGGAGTTCAGGGGTTCAAGCCCCGCTGCCACCAAGCTGCCACTGTTGGGCCCTTGAGCAAGTCCCTGAAGCCCTAACTGCTGAGTTTTATAAAAATGTAAGTCACTCTGGATAAGGGCTTCTGCCAAACACCATAACTGTAAATGTAAACATGCTATAGAATCTTTCTGTATAACTGGAGGCCTATAAAAGATTTATATTCACACAGAATTTACTTGGAGAGTCCAGCATGCTAACAAGCAAGATAAACTTCTGCAGCTTAGTTCGATCACCCGAAGCCATTTTCCTTTTCTTTTTCTTTTTTAGTCCCAGGGCAAACTGTGTCTACAGTGACTGATGGACCAGCCTTGCTTACTTGCACTCAATTCTCCTCGGATGCTGCAACCATTGTCGCTATAACACTATATTAAAACGGACGTCCAGACTGAATGGTTAAAGGAGTAAAAAGCCATTCCCTAATCCCTGCAGCTCATCCCTGTACTCCTGCTCCTGAGCTCAGACATTCGTCTAAAGGAAAGAATCCACCTTATTTCCATGGAGAACCTTCGCCTCTGTGTCGCACGTATGAAGATGGCAAAAGATACGGCGTTGAGAGCTGTCAGGCAGCAGGATGGAAAAATAAATACATGACTGAAGACACTGTTGGTAGAAACACACATTATCCATCAGAATTTGTGTTGTGTGGTGCTGATGAGGTTCTCTCTCTCTCTCTCTCTCTCTCTCTCTCTCTCTCTCCCTCTCCCTTTCTCTCTCTCTCCCCCCAGTCCCTCCCTCTCTCCCCCCTCTCGCTTTCTCTCTGTCTCTGTCTCTCTCTTTCTCTCTCTCTCTTTCTTTCTCTCTCTCTCCCTCTCTTTTTCTCCCTCTCCATTTCTCCATCCCCCCTCTCTCTTTCCCCTCTCTCTCACCCTCCTCTCTCTCTCTCTCTGTCTCTCTCTCTTTCTTTCTGTTTCTCTCTCTCTTTCTCTCTTTCTCTCTCTCTCTTACTCTCTCTCCACCTCTCTCTCTCTCACCCTCCTAGCTCTCTCTCTCTCTCTTTTTCTACCTCACTCACTTTCACTCTGTTTCTCTGTTTTTCTTTCTCTCTCTTTCTCTCTCTCTCTCTCTTGCTCTCTCTCTTCCCTCTCTCCCTTTCTCTACCCCCCTCTCTCTCCCGCTCTCTCTCTCCCTCCCTCGCTCTCTCTGTTTCTCTTTCTCTCTTTCTCTAACTCTCTCTCTCTCGTTCTCTCTATCTTTCTCCCTTGCTCACTTTCTCTCTGTTTCCCTCTCTCTCCCTCTCTCTCTTTCTCTCACTCCCCCCTCTCTCTCCCTCTCTCTCTTTCTCTCTCTCTCCTTCTCTCGCTTTCTCTCTCTCTTTCTCCCTCTCCTGCTTTCTCTCTGTTTCTCTCTCTCTTTTTCTAACTCTCTCTCTCCTTCTCCCTTTTCTTTCCTCTCTCACTTTTTCTCTGTTTCCCTCTCTCTTTCCCTCTCTCTTTCTCTTCCCTCTTTCACTTTCTTTATCCCCCTCTGTCCCCCCCTCTCTTTCTCTCACCCCCCTCTCTCCTCCTTTTTCACTTTCTCTCTCTCTCTCTCTCGCTTTCTCTCTGTTTCTCTCTTTCTCTCTCTCCCCCGCTCTCTCTCTCACCCTCCTAGCTTTTTCTATCTCTCTTTCTCTATCTCTCTCTTTCTCTCTCCTTCTCCCCCTCTCTCTCTCTCTCTCTTTCTCCCTCGCTCACTTTCTCTCTGTTTCTCTCTCTCTTTTTCTTCCCTCTCTCTCTTTCTCTATCTCCCTCTCTCCCTCTTTCACTCTCTCTCTCTCTCTCTCCTTCCATCTCTTTTTCTCTGTGTGTGTGTGTGTGCATGTGTGTCACAGAGTACGAGACAAGCACTCGAGCAGGAATTACAGAATAGTTCCCCTCTGACTTCCCCCAACCCCTTCGAGTGATCAAACCCCCCCTCTGGGAGCGACCTTACAGACCGTGTTCTTTGACAGAAGTGTCATGTATTTTGTGATACAGACGATTTTTAGAACTAGGAGTCTAGAACAGGGCGCCTGGAGCGCTGCAGCACATGCTAAAAATAACGCTCGCCTGAGGAAAAGGTGATCAGGGCGTCGGGGAGATATATTTTTACTACACTGGTAGGCTGAAGGAGTTTCTACATCGATACGGAGACAGAGAGAACGTCCGAAGCTGTCTGATGTAAAACATTGGGTTCTCGAGTGAAAAATACATCCCCGTCAGGAAGAGGGATGGAGTTCCAGAGTATGGAGGCTGGGATTTTATTCCTCTCAATTATTTACACCTTTAGATGAGATATAATCATTGATTTTGTGCTTGCTAGGAATAAAATGTCATTATTTCTTACAATTTAAAATTCTTATTGTTCCCAGACTTCCAAATGATAGAAGAGCTAGAAGCATGAACCCAGTGTTTGTATTTCAGGTTCTAACTCTATCTACACCAACCAGGTCTACATGGAACCCCTTCGCTGGATGGATTCTGTATCCTGGGAAATTCCCAAACGGATCTTCTTTAGGAAGCCAAGAACCACTAATGATCCAGAGGAACCCCAGAGGAACCTATTTTCTACCACTGCAAAAATAAAATGGCTGTAATTAGTCCTGAGATCGAATTTAACAAATGTACTCTGACTGTTGATGTTCACCTACTGTACCATTCGGTTCGCTCTGTAGGTCTACAATTATCGGCCATTGTGTTGCACAAAGTATTGGCGCCCTTGTGCTGCATCCGTCATTGGAATGGGATTGGGATTGGTTGTTTGGCGGGGAGGGGGGGGTGCTATTGCTCCGTGGTTATCATTACCGCCTCATAGCAAGACTGTTAAGGGTTCAGATTTCAGGCAAGCACCTTCCTATGTAGGGTTGTTATGTTTCCTCAGTGTTTCTCTGGTGACTCCAGTTTTGTCCTAAAATCCAAAGATATGCATGTTAGATGAACCAACTACTCTGAACACCTCATTGGTGTGAATGATTATTTGGCTCCTATGACAGTTTGGTGGCCTGCTCAAGGTGTAGCCACGCCTCTTATAACCTGAAATCATCTGGGATTGGTTCCTATTTTTCCTATGACTATGATGGATCAGCCGTACAAGTAATTAATTAATGGATGGACATATATGAGGTATAGAAGAGAAACACGCCTTCCAGAAGTTTGTTTTTTTTCTATAACATCATAACAGATCACATTTATCTGATGCATCGTTCCGGATCTTAGTAAATGCATCCATGTGTAGTTTGGGAAGTTACCATGGCGTTCTTTAATCCCAAATAAATAAATAAATAAATCCGTAAAAGAGTGAGCACTCCAACACCCCCCCCCCATCTGCTGATGCACAGCACTTCTCCAAACCAACATGCAACACCAAAGAAAATTTTATCTCATTCCTTACATTTGAAGTCGGCCTTCAGAGAGCACCGCACTTGCTAAATTGCACCAATTTTGTGCTGAGTGCTTGCATTATTAATCACTTCCGACCATTAGTAGCTCCACAGCTCTGAGAGCACAGATCCTATATCTAAACACAGCTTCTCCCAACACAACGTATACCACTGCTTGTTAATGGATCCGACTGCGTGTGTGTTCTTTATTGATCTATTATTATTTTTATTATTATTTTTATTCATTAAAAATTTTTTTTAAGCCAGTTAATCCTAAGTAGGGTCACGGGGAGGCTGGCGCCCACCTCAGCCAACTCTGGATGAAGGCGGGGTACACCCTGGACAGCTCGCCAGGCTATCGCAGGGCCAACACACATACAACCATTCACACTCACACAGCTAATTAGCCTACTGTGCATGTTTTTGGACTGTGGGAGAAAACCAGAATACCTGGAGGAAACCCAAGCAAGCACATAAAACACAGAACATTAAAATCGAGCCCAGGACCTTCTTGCTGTGGGATGGACATGCTAACCACTGCACCATCATGCCGCCCCTAATTATTATTATTGTTATTGTTATTATTATTATTATTAATATTATTATTATTATTATTATTATTATTATTATTATTATTATTATTATTAATAATTGTTTTTCATGTACTTGTTTAAGGTGTGCTATACTCAGCAATACCAACAAAAAAGAAAATCTATACCAAGTATGGTAATCAGCCAATAAGAATCAAGGATGCAGACGAGCCGTGCAATATCACACGTTATTAAATGCTTTTATTCTCTTCCCTTTTCATTATTAGCTTTATCCTTGACAATGCTGAGTCTTTGTGCGTCACTCTCGCTTCATCCCTCGTGTATCCCACCCAGACTTTGCCAATATAACCCACTCCATTGTAGAATTAGCCGCTCTTTTCTTTTCTTTTTTTCTTTCAGTGCAGAACGTGAGATCCAAAAATAATTTGCAGAAATTGGCCAGGCATTCAGCGGGATACTGACATCAAGAGACAAAAGCTCTGGCTCGTTTTCACGCTGTTCTCTTATCTGCCCATGTACAATGACCGGGATTAGTCACAATGCTGACTTTGCCCCGTCTCTATTAACAGTCACCCACGGCTTTGCCCTACAGACCTGATGTGCTTTGTGTATCATGCGATACTGGAACACATCGCGGTGTTGCCAAGATGCTCACAAAAAATCACAGAGACTGAGGGTGCAGCGTCGCAGATTGGAGTCGGGTTTGAAAATATTTATTTTCATTTATTCATCCATTCAGCAGATCGCTTAATCCAACAGGGACCAAGGGGAGGCTGGAGGCCTCAACCTCAGGATCTCAACCGACATCCTGTACACCTGGCTAGTCCATTAGAAAAGTGCCAACACACAAACAGACACACACACACACACACACACACACACAAAGTCATTTGGAATAGCTAATCATCCTAATGTGCGTGTCTTTGGGCTGTCGGAGGAAACCAGAGTAACCGAATGAGACAACGCAAGCATGGAGAGAACATGCAAACTCCACACAGAAACACCCCTCACCAACCCCTGGACTTGAATCCAGGACCTTCTTGCAGTGAGGGGGTTGTACTAACCACTGCACCAGCGTGCCACCCAGAAAACAATTAGAAAATTTGTGATCTTATTAAATATATTAATTGCAATCTGACAGTCATACACTCATCTCTCACTCACCCATTATCTGAACCACATAATCCTATTAAGGTCACGGGGCACTTGGAGCTTATCTCAGCTGACATTGGGCACTGAACAACTCGCCAGACCATTGCAGAGCCAACACATACACAGACTCAAACCTGGGGCAATTTGCAACAGCCACAAAACAGAAAGTAAATATAATGTAAATGTAGAGGGTGTTTGGTCTGGTATTAAGGTGGATACTCTTTGCTCCAGTCCTGCAGATGGCGCTGTGGTTTTGAGAACAACAACCAATTACAGCTTTAGATTATACTGCATGTCCACTCACTCACTCACCAAGTTCTACTTGGGTCCCGGGGGTGGGGGGTGCCTATCTCAGCAGACATTGAGTAAAGGTGGGAGCCGGGCAACCATTTACAGTCACACTCACACCTCTGGGCAATTTGGAACAGCTGGTTGCCTTTACGTACATGTCTCTGGGCTGTCGGAGGAAATCGGAATAACCAAAAGAAACCCACACAATCAAGGAGAGAACATACAAACTCCACACAAAAACCCAGGGCCCAGGAATCGGACCCAGGAACTTCTTCATGTGAGGCGGGCATGTTAAATACCACGCCATCATGCCATGGAATGAATCCCTGACACAACGTGTGAATGGCATCCTTTGTACTTGTCTGGTCGGGATCTTGTACTTACTTATTTTGTACTTGGTACGGTCATGGCCACAGGTCACATGGTCTGCCTGCTCGCTGCTTATGAAAGTGTTAAGGAGATTTCTCCATGACTTCCTGTCCTCGACACAATGACTGGCAGTCGATATGTCTCAGCTATCGCCAAGGACATGTTTCACGTCTGCCGTAAGAGTCTGTAGAAGGGTAAGGCATGGGAAGCCAATGCTTCGATGCCCATGGGATGGTGACCAATCAAGTAGAAAATAAGGGAGCCGGTAGGCTGACATACAGGAGACGTGCCCGAAGGATCACAATCGAGTTAATTGTAATACGGTGCCAAGTTTGCAGCTACCAGTCGTCTACCAGTCACCATGGTCACTTTAAATTAAACTACGAGTTTGACAGAACCAAATTACATTTTTATAGACATATTGACATTTTTGTGGTAAACCCTTCCAGTTTTAGGTCACACCCACTTTGAGTTTCAACCCAAACATATAGATTCAGGTACAGCAAGAGTCATTGTGTCCCTCTCCCCGTGCTGAGCCCAGAAAGCATACAGGAAGCCTATATTGCCTCGGAGATGACGACATCTCTGTGCTCGGTGAATCATCTCCATATCAAACACATTACTTTATGACCTTGTACAGGTCAGGACAGGAAACAGCCATGAGGATGCTCAGGTTGGAAAATGTGATTGTAAGTCACCGTGATGAGCGTAATGCACGGCTGCGTGTGAATAAATAGCCTTTGGTCCGGGAGCGCGATGCGTCTTCATTTCCTGACGTAAATAAGGCGCTGCTTGATGGCTGAAGTGAAACTCATTCTTGTTTTTGCCTTTAAGCCAATATTCATTTGCTTTCATCTGCTCTCTTATTAATATCTGTGTGTGTGTGTGTGTGTGTGTGTGTGTGAAAGAGAGAGAGAGAGAGTATGTAGGTGGTGTCAAGGACACACTGCAATGCTTTGAGTCTGTGCTGCGTGTCCTAGTTGCCTATACAATGAGCTCCACATCAGTGACACACATGAAGGCTGAGTATTTTGTTTTTCATGTCACTCTTAAAAGGACTGTTGAGCCGGAAAAAAATATACAAAACTACAAAGCTACGAAGTTAAAGATAACTAACTCTTCCTTAAATTCATGATAAGAAGGTCATGGGTTTGAGTCATGGGCTCGACGAGAGCGTTTCTGTGTGGAGTATATTTTCTCCATGCTCGCGTGGGCTTCCTCTGGGTACTCTGGTTTCCTCCTATGGTCCAGATATATGCACGTTAGGCTAATTAGCTGTTCCAAATTGCCCGTAGGTGTGAATGTGAATGGTTGTGTGAGTGTTGGCCCTGCGATGAACTGGCGAGCTGTTTGGGTTGTACCGAAATGGGTTGGCTGAGATAGGCCCCAACCTCTCTGTGACACTAGTATATGTGAGTAGTTTAGCTATTGGATTGATAGATTAGTGTACTGATTTTTCCTCAGAACAAACAAGACTGATTTGGTGGTGGTCCGCCCCAGCTTCACTCTCAGGTAAAGGGGCGTGGCTTAAGTCTGCAGCCCAGCTGATGCTCTTTACCTGTCTGGTATGGGTGAGTCTAGATACACTGTAGCATCATATGTATATTCTTGGCTGCAAGAAAAGAAAGTGAACATGTTTTTCTGCTATTCTGAGTGTCCTGAGATGCTTTTCTGCTCATCACTGTGGGACAGAGTAGCTCTTTAAGTTCCTGTCGCCTTTCAGCTGCCTTCATAGGCAAGGTGGTTCTACACAGTCACAGAGCTGCATGTAGTGCAGCACTGTGTGAAGAGATTTCGGAAATAGTCCAGTGACTCCAACAAAGTGTCTGAAGACAAAAAAAAAAGTTACAGTCTCCCGTTCTGATGACTCAAGGAAGCATGAAGTGAAGCTCTTCTCCAGGATCTGCATGGATTTATGAATCACACTGTTGCCACATGATTGGCTAATTGGAGATTTATATGATGAGTGCTTACAGCTCTGCAAGTGGGATATCCCAGTGTAAGAACGCCCGTCACTGTGACATCATTACATATTGCGTAGGTCATGTGCCTTACTTGCAAGACACCATGCCAGAGACAATTGGTGCATCCCTTACTTGTCCATTCTTGCTGAAACGCAAGTTCTTTTGGTAACCCACCCCCCCATGTGATGTCGGCCACTTTTTTTACGCAGCAGCTCCAGCTGTGATGCCGTCATCAGCACCAGACGTCGCTCTGTGTGACGCTTCAGAGGAAACAGCTTCTTGTTTCTCTTAAAACACTTTTCTTCTCGCATCATTCCTCATGTCTTTACACGCTTCCTTGGTGGGAGGGACTGGGATGCAAGAGTAAGACGCAAGCGAGGGAAACGGGGGGGTAAGTTAAGGGTTTTGGAATGCACACAAACAGGAACAGTGATGGAGAGAGAGAGAAAAAGAGAGAGAGAGAGAGGCACCAGTAGCCAGTCTGGCGCCAGTAGAGCATCGCTAAGTGGTCACCAACCCTGTTCCTTGAGATCTACCTTTCAGCAGGTCTCATCTCCAACCAAAATCAGTTTTAAAAAGACGGCTTTAAGGTTTAACAGTTTACAGCATCATACTGAATAACTGACTGATACCTTTAGGTACAAGAAAAATTTGGAATTGTGCTTGTAGCTTTCTATTGGTTCCATTTCCAGAATTTGGACTTACATTTATCTGTTGCATACAACTGAGGGTTAAGGGCCTTGCTCAAGGGCCCAACATTGGCTACATGGTGGTACTGGGAATTGAACCAACCTTTGAATCACTAACCTAGAGCCTTAACCATTTAGCCACCATTGCCCTGTTTATTTATATATCATGTTTCTATACACTACAGAGTTTCCCTGTTTCTTTTCTTTATTTTTCCCAGCATGCACTTGTCAAGCTAATTAACCTCGACTTTCGGATACAAAATGGAGAGTGTCTTACCAGTGAAGAATCAACTGTGCCGTCACAGTCACTGTAACGTCAGGACAAGAGTTCACGTCTGTTCCCTGGAAGAGACACAGAAAGAAAGCAAACTTTTAAAAATCAGAAGAAAAAAATAAATAAATAAACACCTGCGGTGCAGGTTTCACATCTGTGCTTTTAAGGCATCGTCAACGAACACCTGAGCATTTCTGAAACACAGCATTTCTTCGCTTCAGTACTTTCATGTTTAACACACCCAGGTCTCACCACAGACCTGAAGAACTTTCCAGCAAACACGTGTTAATTAAAGAGGCACCGAACAAGATCAGAATAGCAGCACCGGCGCCGGTTTTCAGGTCAGAGACCAGCAGACGATCTCAGGAGATGCGCTCCGGTGTTCTTTGGTTACATTTGGAATGTTTACCGGGACAGAGAGGAAGAGAGGTGCGATAGTATTTATTTATAGGATTTATATTTCAGAGCGGTACACTGAACAGTTTCGGGGCGTTCCGGTGTCCTGAATGTCAGCAAACCACAATGATGTCAGGTTTCAGAAACAGTAGCTTTATACCTACAGTTCAGGATCAAAGCATAGCCAGCACTTGTCGGCGTGTCTATGTGGCCCCCAGCCAGGATATGCCTGGGTTACATGGGTGGGCATCAAGTTAGCATGAGCCAAAAATGGGCATCTTACCTGGGGGTCTACGAATTGTGTCCCCTGATGGTCCCCCTTGATAGGTCCAAGAGGGTATAGTAATGGTAAATAAATTCATAAGGGCAGTTGAGATTATGGCACTATGGACCCGTGGACAATCCCATACTGGGCCCATATGGGTAGGATGTAGGATATATATAAAATGCCCAACTGCTTAATCAGCTCGCCAGTCTATCACAGCACCAACACACGCATACACACACACACACACACTCGCATATGGGGGGAAATTTGAAACAGCCATTCCTTGAGTGTCATGTGTTATAATTTTTGTTTAAATGAAGGAATTTCTTTATAATTTGTTGCTTAAGGCTTCTGGGCCACCAGGGGGCACCATGATTTTAATCTAATTATGCCAAAATGAACAGCAACAATTATTAAGCTTTTATACCTCTCCGTTTGAGCTGTTGTATCCGTGTGAGTTGTTCGGGTTGTACCCCGCCTTTGACCAGAGTGGGCATATTTCTTTTGATTGACAGGTACCTGTTACTGATATAAAGGGTTCACGGTCTGTTCTGTATCTTTTCTTTAATATTGTAAGAAATAAAAACTCAGCACTTGGTACTTTATTCAGGTCATGTGTTATAACAGGGTGAGATCAGGTTTAGGAAAATACAGATGTAGTTTTGAACTGAAGATACAACCATAGTATTAAGTTCCTCCGAGCTGAAACAGCTGGGGCAAAAAAATTTATAAATAAATAAATAAATACCACCCTGAAATAAATTCTCTGTACGAGGCTTTGAAGACTTTTACATAAAACTGAAATAAAATATCCTGTACTGTACTCAGACTTTAGTGTGCAGACTTGAAGATAAAACATGCCGTCGGTTATGACAGCGGTGAGAAGAAACAATATGAAGTCGCTGTTTTATGTTCTACTCGAGAAAAAGGAAAAAAAAAAAAAACGTGAGCCAGCAGTAAGCCGTCTGACAGTGAAAGTCAAACATAATACACACTTTCAGGTAAAATAAATAAATAAATAAAAAGTGTGCAGTGTAAAAGAGGCCATGATTCCCTTTAGAGAGAAATAAGAGAGAGAGAGAGAGAGGGAGAGAGAGAGAAAGAGAGAGAAAGAGAGAAAGAGAGAGAGAGAGAGAGAGAGAGTGCAAGGTCATTAGGAACTACACATTTTTTTTATCTATACCTGGGGTGTACAGTAATGTATCTTATTCAGTGGTCTGTTATTTACTTCTTAGCGATAGACTGTTGCTAAGTACGAGGGCTGTTGTAAGTGTAACAGATCATTGCTAAGTATTATAGACCACTGCCAAAATTACAGACAGTTAAGTACAACAGACTGTAGTTAAGTATAACAGACTGTAGTTAAGTATAACACACTGTAGTTAAGTATAATAGACTGTAGTTAAGTATTAGAGACTGTAGTTAAGTATAACACACTGTAGTTA
>JAOUQZ010000001.1:23426869-23439606 GCA_028564935.1 Neosilurus hyrtlii
CTGTCCAGGGTGTACCCCGCCCTCGCCCAGAGTTGGCTGAGATGGGCGCCACCCTCCCCGCGACCCTAAGTAGGAATGTTTCTCTGAAATTTCATGAAATATTCATGTGTGGACAAAAAGAAAAATAAAGACAAAAAACCACACACACAGATGAATAAGATATTATTAATTATTACCCTGCGCTACTGTCAGACCTACTGTCTGAACAGAGCATCCGAAGATGTCTTGCATTGCTAGTTCTTTGCGGAACCAGCTCAGATGATCTGTATTTACTTCCTTTTTGAATGCCGTGACCAAAAAAAAAAAGGATAAAAAATAAAAATAAATAAATGGCTATTAGAAGAAATGTTAAAATATTTTCCTTGTTGCACTGAAGTACGGCTGATAAGGAAATGTTCAGCCCTGAGAAATGAATATTTATACCTCCTTTATTCTGAAGTGTGTGTGGATCTGAGAAGACACGACCCAGTCGAGACGGGCTGAATGGAATAAAGAGAAAGGCTTATTCCTCTGTGGATCTTTGTGCGAGCGTGATGGCCCGTGGAATGAGAGTTTATGTTTTATTGATTTAAGGACTGAGATTCCGGTGTGGCGTACAGCAGCTCTAAAAAAGGGAGGGAAAAAAACCCCCAACAACACAGACGTTTATGAAGTCTGTCAGCTGTCAGGAGCGTCAGTCCTGCTGGAATCAGGAATGATGGAGACTGTTCGAGGTTCCTGTTTTATCCTGATGGCTTTGTAATGATATCGAATTATTATTTATAAGAGTTTTAGATTTCAGAATGAAGTCACGCCAACGGATAAAAGAGTCGCGAAAAGTATTTTTGCAAAACAATTTTGTTCCTGTTTGAACTTTTCTCTTTTCTCTCTCTCTCACTTTCTCTCTCTCACTCTCTAACCCTTTCACTTACTCTCTCACTTTCTCTCTCTCTCTCTAACCCTCTCACTTACTCACTCAGTCTTTCATCTACTCTCTCACTTTCTCTCTCTCACTCTCTATCCCTCTCACTTATTCACTCAGTCTTTCACTTACTCTCTCACTTTCTCTCTCTCTCTAACCCTCTCACTTACTCACTCAGTCTTTCACTTACTCTCTCACTTTCTATCTCACTCTCTAACCCTCTTACTTACTCACTCAGTCTTTCACTTACTCTCTCACTTTCTCTCTTACTCTCTATCCCTCTCACTTACTCACTCAGTCTTTCACTTACTCTCTCACTTTCTCTCTCTCACTCTCTATCCCTCTCACTTACTCTCTCACTTTCTATCTCACTCTCTAACCCTCTCACTTACTCACTTAGTCTTTCACTTACTCTCTCACTTTCTCTCTTACTCTCTATCCCTCTCACTTACTCACTCAGTCTTTCACTTACTCTCTCACTTTCTCTTTCACTCTCTAACCCTCTCACTTACTCACTCAGTCTTTCATTTACTCTCTCACTTTCTCTCTCACTCGCTATCCCTCTCACTTACTCACTCAGTCTTTCACTTACTCTCTCACTTTCTCTCTCTCTCTCTCTCACTTTCTAACCCTCTCACTTACTCACTCAGTCTTTCACTTACTCTCTCACTTTCTCTCTCTCTCTCTCACTTTCTAACCCTCTCACTTACTCACTCAGTCTTTCACTTACTCTCTCACTTTCTCTCTCACTCTCTATCCCTCTCACTTACTCACTCAGTGTTTCACTTACTCTCTCACTTTCTCTCTTTCACTCTCTAACCCTCTCCCTTACTCACTCACTCAGTCTTTCACTTACTCTCTCACTCTCCCTCTCACTTACTCACCCAGTCTTTCACTTTCTCACTTTCCCTCTCATTCTCTATCCCTCTTACTTACTCACTCAGTCTTTCACTTACTCTCTCACTTTCTCTCTCTCACTCTCTATCCCTCTCACTTACTCACTCAGTCTTTCACTTACTCTCTCACTTTCTCACTCACTCAAACTCACTCTATCATTCCCTTTCTATTACTTTCTCTAATTCTTTCACTTACTCACACTCTCTCTCTCTCTCTCTCTCTCTCTCTCTCTCTCTCTCTGTCACTTCTTCACTTATTCTCACTTTTTCACTTTCTTTCTCTCTTACTCTTTCACTTACTCTCGCAATCTCCTCTAACTCTTTTACTTACTCTCACTTTCTCTCTCACTCTCTCTATATCAATCTATCACTTCCTTCCTCCCTCCCTCACTCAATCACTCACTTGCCAAAGATCATATTTTAAGATCATATTTTGACAGATGTGTATGAGGTCTATGCATTCCAGAACTGTCCCTCCATCTTTTTTATGTCATCGAATCATATCGTGTGCATTATTCCTAATTTTATTATATTACAAGTCTGTCATGTCATTTTTGTGTGGAAAAATGTTTTAAAAAAAAGTGGTAAAGCTGAAACTTTAAGAACTTTTGTGAGATCTCCTGCCGTTCCACCTGAACAATGAATTAAAATTGAATAATGGTTCAAGTCCAAGCATAACAGTTGCAACCCAAACCTAACTACATTTAAAACTAATTCTATTTAATTCTAAATAGGGAGGTGGGGAGACTGGAGCCTATTTCAGCTGGCCCTGGGCGAGCGAATGGTACATCCTGAACAGCTCACCAGACCATTGCAGGGTTGACACATATACACAACCATTCATACTCACACCCACACCTAGGGACAATCAAGAATAACCAGTTAGCTTAATGTGCATGTCTTTGGATTGTAGGAGGAAACTGGTGTACCCTGAGGAAACCCACGCAAGCACGGGGTAAACATGCAAACTCCACACAGAAACCATTTGCTGAGCCCGTGAATCGAACCTAGGACCTTGTTTTGCTGTGAGGCAGCCGTGCTAACCACTGCATCACTGTGCTGCTCCCTTTTTCAACGTTTAGCGTTATTTAAGAGATAAAACCATTACCTAACCCTCTGATCTGTCGCTTATTATTCCTCATTATATTCATGAAGTAAATACACATATACTTCATATGCCGACACATACGTCTTCTTATAAATAAAGGTTTTGGGTTTTTTTCTGCTCCAGGACTAACAACAAGCTCTCTCTCTCCCTCTTACTCTCTCTCTCTCTCTCTCTCTCACTCATTCACCATCCAACAAGCTCTGATAATTAGCATGTTAGCATATTAGCAGATATGTTGAGGAATCAAGAGAGAGTAGCTCATGAAGGGTTGAACACGTCACATGACGCGGCTTCAATCACGTGTCCTCGGCCCGTGTACCGTAAACAACGCCGATTGATTGTCCTGCTAGTGTTATTTTATTCTTGCTGTGTGTACAGCACCTGCTTATGGGTCTGAGGTAATCCTCCCTGAGCTGAATCAGATGTCTCGGTGCCAGCGCAGGAAGCGGAAACCTGCTAATGTCGAGCTTTTCAACCAGCGATCAGCGTAAAGTCTGTAGCGTCAGTACAAATAAAGTCCAATCAGAGGAGACGCCGGTGTCATCTCATTTTATAATTGGACTTTTTGGAAATGAACGATGCTCACCATGAAGTATAAAAGTTTACTATTCACCCCTCTTGGGACTTTTTCTAAATCCACACAAAATATCCCATGATATCTAGAATCCACATCTGATTAAATCACATCTGTGACTTTTGGTGCTCAGGCTCCTCTATTTTTGACGTCACGGTGGCGTGGTGGCGTAGTCCAAAGACATGCGTATGAGGCTAACTGGCTGTTCCAGATTGCCCCTAGAAGTAAGTGTGAATGGTTGTGTATGTTGCCCTATGATTGTCTGGGCTAACCTGCCTTCACCCAGTGTCGGCTGAGATAGGCACCGGCCTCCCAATGACCCTCGGAGGATTACGAGGCTTAGCAAACAACTGAGTGAGTGAATGAGTGGATGATTTTTTTTGGTAGGATTTTGTAGGGGGAGCCTCTAAATACTTCAGGACAATATTTGGGAATAAAGGCGGTATGGTGGCGCAGTGGTTAGCACATCCGCCTCACAGCAAGAAGGTACTGGGATCGATTCCCAGGCTCGGGGCTTTTCTGTGTGGAGTTTGCATGTTCTTCCTGTGCTTGTATGGGCTAATTGACTGCTCTAGATGGTCCTTGTGTGAATGCTTGTGTGAGTACTGGCCCTGCGATGGCTTGGGGAGCTGTTTAGGGTGTACCCTAACCTCACCCAGAGTTGGCTGAGATGGGCACCAGCCTCCCCGCGACCTCAATTAGGATTAAGAGTCTTAGAAAATAAGTGAATGGATGAATTTGGGAAAATGCATCAGGATTACTTGCTCATTTACTCATTTACTAAACCGCTTAATTCCACTGGGGTCGCGGGAAGGCCAACTCTGGCCGTAGGCGATGCACACACTGAATATCTCGCCAGACCATCACAGAGCCAACATTTCACATTTAGGGGCAATTCGGAACAGCCAGTTAGTCTAATGTGCATGTGTTTTTTAACTGTAGGAGGAAACTGGAGCAAGCGAAGAAAATTCAGGCAAGTGTGATGCGGGCATGGAAACCACTACGCCAACGTGCCACACGCATCAGAACTAATTAACTTTATGTCAAGTTAAAATTCTCTACACTTTGCCTGCTGTAAGATTCCCGCGGAGGGTTTTATTCAGTAATCGTTCCCATGCCTGGAAAATGTATATATATATATATATATGTGTGTGTGTGTGTGTGTGTGTGTGTGTGTGTATGTGTGTGTGTGTATATATATATACACATATATTGGGATATTAAACAGAATCTTTCAGATTCATGAGGACCGACTCCGACAAGGTGCGCCGTTTTTCTGAAACCGTAGCCGGAAATCTTCCTCCGCGACTTCCCGACGATGAAAAATATTTTTTTTTGCACTTTTTTTCAAACACTGTGCAGTCTTATCTCCCTCATGCAGTATTTGTGTTTTTTTGTTCTCCCAATGTCATGCTACGGTTCTTCCCCAATCGCTTTTCTGTTCCACTAGAACAAATAGCCGCTAGGCTCTTTTTGTCTCGGCGACAGCAAAACCGCCTGTTCGGTATTGAAGCTTTCAACTGAGCTCTTTTCTCCGGCATTGTGTCTCGCCCTCCGATTGTTCTCCCAGCGTCTGTCTGTGGTTATTTAAGGTTATGTTGAGCTTGGGTGGCACAGCTCAATACACCACTAACACACACACACACACACACACACACACACGCACACACACGCATGCACATTACGCTAATCTTTATATAATAGGAAAGTAAGGTGGCTTTTAACCTTTGACCTGATAAACACTGCACAGGATTTTAAACTGCATTTTAAATGTGATGGCATATAGCTGGAGACATCACTCATTTATTCAGTAATTCATGGATTTATTTCCTAAGCCACTTAATCCTAATTAGGGTCGTAGGGAGGCTATGGTGCCCATCTCAGCTGACTTTGGGTGAAGGCAGGGTACACCCTGAACAGCTCGCCAGTCCATCGCAGGGCAGCACACACAAACATTCACACTCACATCTTGGGGTAATCTGGAGCAGCCAATTAGCCTACTGTGCATGTTTTTGGACTGTGGGAGGAAACCGGAGTACCCGGAGAAAACCCACTCAACAACAGGAAGAACATGCAAACGCCACAAGAAACATCCTCGCCAAAGCCGGGACTCGAACCCAGGACCTTCTTGCTGTGAGGCGGACATGCTAACCACCGCACTGCTGTGTAACATGTTGTATCGTATTATTTTGCCATCTTTTTTTGTTTTTTTACTTAGGATTTCAAGATATATTATTAATACTGAACGCCCCACTAGGTCAAGTTATCATGACTTAAAATTAACACCGATATTATTTTTATAAATGTATTTCATTAAATATTAGCTGGTTTAGATGATATTAAATTAGCATGCAGTATTTGTAAGATAAACTGCAGCTTTGGATGTCTGTACACTTAATGTTAAAGTAATAAACTTTATATTTCTTTTAAAAACTGAATCCTTGACCCTTAAACCGCAGCTCATTCAGAATCGATACTGTACTGGTTCAGGTATTCATTGACTCCACTGTAAATATTTCCTTTTTGTTACATTTTTGTTTATTATACAGCAGAACTCCTACATAGTTTTCTCCAACAGTCTCCAAGTCGGAGCTGATGCCGCGAGCTCGGAGATGATAAACACGCTATCGATTCGTTGCAGGTGTAGAATAACCTGGCGCTGAAAGCAAAGCTCAATCTCCTTTCCCAAGGTCATGAGCCTGGAGGAGGATGGTGTTTTTCTCTCATACACACACACACACACACACACACACACACACACACACACACACACACACACACACACAATCCTCCATCTGGCACAAGTACTAAGTGAGACATAACATGATCCCAGGTTCATAACCTTGGAAAGAAATCAAGTTCTTGATTACTGAAAAAATAAATAAACAAACAAATAAATAAATAAAAATCAAACACTTTTATAACAATGCTACGACAATGCAGATAAAGTAACATTGCATCACTAAAGGCGCTGCTGAATTCTAGATTCTGATTGGTCAGAAGGCGCTATATAATTCTCATAATGTGATTGGTGTGTTTTTGTGTCATTTGTATCATGGATGCTTTTTATGAGATCGACTGATATGGTGAAGCTTGCTGTAACAATGTGTTTATGGAAGGAGTCTCCAGTGTCAAAAAAAAAAGGGTGATTTCAGAGCGCCCCACATGGAGCTGCTATAGCATAAGTGAAACCAGACAGTGACTTTAAGTGAGTCATGGACATTTCACAGCATGCAGCAGCCTAAGCAGTGAGGTCCAGACGTCCCTCTTCCCAGCCACTTCCTCCAGCTCTTCCGCAGGGACACCGAGGTGTTCCCAGACTAGTCGAGAGACATAATCCCTCCAGCATGTTCTGGGCCATGGACATGCCTGAAACACCACACCATGGAGGCGTACAGGAGGCATTCTAATCAGATGCCTGAGCCACCTGAACTGGCTCCTTTCTATGCGGAGGAGCATCAGTTCTATTTCGAGCTCCACCAAGATGACAGAACTTCTCACCCTATCTCTAAGGAAGAGCCCCGCCACCCTGTGAAGGAAGCTCATTTCAGTCACATGTATTCACGATCGTGACCATTGGTGAGGGTAGGAATGTGAATCAACTGATAAATGAAGAGTTTTGCTTTCCGGCTCAGCTCCCTCTTCACCACAACAGACCAGTACAAGCCCTGCTTTACAGCAGACGCTGCACCGATCCGCCTGCCGATCTCCCACTCCATCCTTCCCTCACTCATAAACAAGGCCCAGAGATACTTGAACTACTCCACTTGGGGCAAGACCTTATTCCAGGCCTGAAGGGTGCATTCCACCCTTTTCTGGCATGCTGTTCTTAGAAAATAATCAACTTCAGGCTGGAATCAGTGCTTCTGCTTCATGACACCAGACCATTTTTGATTATTCTCCCGGGAGCAGCAGTGTTAAAGATAGAAAAGGATCAGAAGGAAATATTTGGCCCTCAGCACCGAGGAACCCCCACAGTGCACTGAAGTCGTTCGCCAAGGACCGAAATAGTGGCGTTTGTTTTTTGCTTAGAGTACAATATCCATGGCCAAATTTCACACACACACACACACACACACACACACACACACACACACACACACACACTCACGGGACCAGATGGGAGCAACAGGAAAGCAGCATTAGTTGACTGTGTGTCCTGCCAGCACTCGTTCCCTTGTCTTTCCTAAATCATCTCTAAAGGAGCGCAGATGTTCCTTTTGTTGTCTCTTTTTCCTCCCGGTGGAGGCACTGTCAACTTCTTACTTTGTAAAATAATACGCTCACCAACCCATGTCCCAAACCCTGCTTTAGATTTTCCTGCAGAAAGAGATTAGTCAGCCGTACCTGTGTGTGTGGGTGTAAACAAGCGAACCAGGTTTGGGGGGGCTGTAATCCTAACCTCTGAGGATTGTAAAAGAACCAGTACAAGAGGTGCAAGAACTCTCTCTTTTGTACTTAATGTTCCCAGTTCCAACCCACCAACCTGCGCTCCACTATCACATGACCCCTACCAACCGGCAAGGGTGAACACTAACACATGCTCTTTCTTCGTCATCTTCCTCCTTCCTGTTGTGTATGACATCTAAGTATAGAACATTCAGTGGTGTGTTGTAGGGGAATAATCAATGAGTGAACAAAGTCATGATGCAGAGTTCCTCTTATCGTAATATATACAGCAAACGGGTCATTTAGGGAAGATAGGTATTTATTTTAACACTTAACTTTAATTCCAAAATCCAATCAAGTTTTATTCCACTCTGATGATAAGAAGAGTGTTTTTAATGCTCCTGTGGTTGCGTAGTGGTTGATTGTTCAAGCCCCAGTACAACCATGCTGCCACCACTGGGTCCTTGACCAAGGCCCTTAGCTGTCAACTTCTCAGTTGTATTAAAAAGTTAAAATTTTAAGTTGCTCTGTATAAGGGAGACTCCTGAAGGCTGTTAATATAAACAAATGAAAGTAAACTTCGCTTATTTACGCAAAGTTTTTTGTTTATTTATTTTCTTGTCGTCTAACATATTTTAGCAATCTTGGTGTCATTTATTTATTTTGCTACATGCTATCTTACTTCCCTTATAATAACAAATAAATAAATATACTAATTCAATAATAAATTCATTCATTCATTCATTCATTCATGGCCAGGGTGGCACGGTGACGCAGCACATCCGTCTCACAGCAAGAAGGTTCGACTCCCGGGCTCAGGGCGTTTCTGTGTGGAGTTTGCATGCTTTCCCTGTGCTTAAGTGGGTTTCCTCCAGGTACTCCAGTTTCCTCCCACAGTCCAAAAAACATGCACATTAGGCTAATTGGCTGTTCCAAATCACCCCTACGTGTGAGTGTGAATAATTTTGTGTGTGTGTGTGTGTATGTTGGCCCTGCAATGGCCTGGCGAGCTGTCCAGGGTGTACTCTGCCCTCACCCAGAGTCGGCTAAAATGGGCTCCAGCCTCCCCGCGACCCTAATTACGATTAAGCACGTTAGAAAATAAATAAATGAATAATTCTAGCTAGCAGAGATTTTCTGGGATCATTGTAGCTAGCAGAGATTGTCTGGGATTCAACCCCCCAGAAGTTTCTTTTCCTATTACATATTACAGACTTGGTGTACTTTATGTGCCAAAGTCGAGTCATGAAGTGATCACTCATCACCAATGAGCCATTAGGCCACCGCGTGTTAATGTTTAGAGAGTCGCTTTTCAGATTCCGCTGTAATTGGATCCTCTACTCTGCTGCTGTTTGCTGCGTGAGAGAAAGCTGTTTATATGATGTAGCGCATACATCTAGCATCTACAGGATTGTGCTGCTTAGCTCCATTAAGCACCAAGTCTGCAAAGACCAGTCCGGAAAGTTTCAGATATTTCCTGAATTAAAGCAAAGAGCACATCCACGAGTGATCATGATCTAACCTGATACAACCTACGGAAATATAGATTAGAGACAGTACTGACACCAGTGCAACTCCCAGTAAATTAGCCCAACACCCCTTTAACATTCATTCGTTCATTCATTCATTCATTTTTTAAGCCGCTTTATTCTAATTAGAGTCACAGGGAGGCTGGCGCCCATCTCAGCCGACTCTGGGCAAGGGCGGGGTGCACCAGGCCATCGCAGGGCCAACACACACACAACCATTTACACACACCTCACACCTAAGGGATGATTTGGAACAGCCAATTAGCCTATTTATTAGCGACTGCAGGAGGAAACCAGAGTACACAGAGGAAACCCACACAAGCATGGGGAGAACATGCAATCTCCACACAGTAATAGAAACCAGGCCTTCTTGCTGTGAGGCGGACATGCTAACCACTGCTCCACCGTGCCACCCTACCCCTCCTTATTTCATATTAAAAAGCCATACCGTTTGAACCCGTGTCACACCGGATGGTTCCTGGCTCTGGAAACCATGTTGGACACAAACGCTTATTAAGGTTATTAATAAAAACACAATCCAGAGCGGTTAAACCAGGCTTGAAATCATCAGGCTTGAAATCATCAGAGCTAGCTGTGGGAATGTTGTACTGAGTAAATAAAGCTTTTTCTTTTAAAGTCATTGTGTTGTTGGAAGCAGGTGTTGGGAGCAGGTCTTACTAATCATCTAGATGACAGGTGAGGAGGAGATCATGTGACTGGTCATATGACAGAGTTTCTTGTTAGTTATGTTGCTGGGAAATGGAGTTCGGTGCTTTGAATGGAAGAGAGAGGAGACGATGGCGATAGGAAGCTGTTTAGGGATCTTTAAGACATTTTATAATCTAAAAGGATGATCACCCAGTGCAGCTAACTGGGTTATCAAAGGCTGGCCATGTATGTCACTTCCTGTGGTGAGAGGCATGTAAACGAACCATTGCTGATTTTCGTCAAGAGCAGGCTGCATAGCGTGTTTCTGCCCTGCGATGGCCTGGCAAGCTGTTCAGGGTGTATGCTGTCCTCGCCCAGAGATGGGCACCAACCTCCCCACAACCCTAATTAGGATTAAGTGTTTCGGAAAATGAATAAATAAACGAATGAATTATGATGATTTATTCAAATATCTGACACATGGATATAAAAACAAAAATAATAATAATAATAATAACAACAATCAGAATCCAGAATTCAAGACCGTTGAGGTGTAAATGGTACCTGGCATTTATTTATTAATAAACTGAAACTGAACAGAAACACTGAAGGGCAACACATCTGCACTACAGCAAGAAGGTTGTGGGTTTGAGACCCAGGCTTGGCGAGGAAGTTTCTGTTTGCATGTTCTTGCTGTGCCTGCATGGGTTTCCACCCGGTACTCCGGTTTCCTCCCACAGTCCAAAGACATGCACATTAGGCTATTTGGCTGTTTCAAATTGCCCCAGGTGTGAGTGTGAGTATGAATGGCTGCGTGCATTGGATCTGCGATGGTCAGACAAGCCATTCAGGGTGTATGTCACCTTCGGCCAGTATTGGCTGAGATGGGCTTACTCCTTCCTGCGAACCTTATAGGATAAAGCGGCTTGGCAAATGAGTGTGTGAGAAACAATGCTTTTGAAACTTGACATGTAATTGGACACCCATGGTGTGTGTTTACTGGGATATATGAGAGAGAGAGAGAGAGAGATTATAACCAGAGTGAAAGTTTGAATAAAAAAGAAAGATAAGAATAAAACAAAAGTTCCTCCGCAGGATGTCAAACATAGCTGAACAAGTTGAACTCAAGTAGAACTCGACTGCAGCAGTTTTGACGGTGTTGACTCCTCCACTCCACCAACACGTCTAGTCCTTCTTGTTACCTGCAATACACTTCAAATACTCGCCCTACAGAAGGACACTCTCCACTTGTTAAGTTTGACATCAATAGCCGCTTCCGGAAGCCAAACTCTGCTTCAGGGTTGGCAGTGTAGAGATTTTATCAGTCAAGGGTTTTTTTTTAGGTTTCTTCAGCAATTCTAATTTAAAAAAGAAAAAATGCCCAGCAACAAACTCAGTAACTTTTTCAGCAGGATGATTATCTTGAACTAGACACACAGCTTAAATTTAAACACAGCTAATGTGATATACGTTCAGAAAGCAGGATTACTCAACTCCTAGTGTAATGCTTAAATCACAGTTACAACCAGTCACTGATAACCATGATCCTTCCTACGACCAATCACTGATAACCATGATCCTTCCTACAACCAATCACTGATAACCATGATCCTTCCTACAACCAATCACTGATAACCATCATCCTTCCTATGACCAATCACTGATAACCATGATCCTTCCTACAACCAACAACTGATAACCATGATCCTTCCTACGACCAATCACTGATAACCATGATCCTTCCTACGACCAATCACTGATAACCATGATCCTTCCTACAACCAATCACTGATAACCATGATCCTTCCTACGACCAATCACTGATAACCATGATCCTTTCTACAACCAATCACTGATAACCATCATCCTTCCTACAACCAATCACTGATAACCATCATCCTTCCTACGACCAGTCACTGATAACCATCATCCTTCCTACGACCAATCACTGATATCCATGATCCTTCCTACGACCAATCACTGATATCCATGATCCTTCCTACAACCAATCACTGATAACCATGATCCTTCCTACAACCAATCACTGATAACCATGATCCTTCCTACGACCAATCACTGATAACAATGTTTCTTCCTACGACCAATCAATGATAACCATGATCCTTCCTACAACCAATCACTGATAACCATAATCCTTCCTACGACCAGTCACTAATAACCATAATCCTTTCTACGACCAGTCACTAATAACCATGATCCTTCCTACAACAAATCACTTATAACCATGATCCTTCCTATGACCAATCACTGATAGCCATGATCCTTTCTACGACCAATCACTGATGACTATGATCCTTCCAACGACCAATCACTGATAACTATGATCCTTCCAACGACCAATCACTGATAACCATGATCCTTCCTACGACCAATTACTGATAACCATGATCCTTTCTACAACCAATCACTGATAACCATCATCCTTCTTACAACCAATCACTGATAACCATAATCCTTCCTACGACCAGTCACTGATAACCATAATCCTTCCTACGACCAATCACTGATATCCATGATCCTTCCTACAACCAATCACTGATAACCATGATCCTTCCTACGACCAATCACTGATAACCATGATCCTTCCTACAACAAATCACTGATAACAATGTTTCTTCCTACGACCAATCAATGATAACCATGATCCTTCCTACAACCAATCACTGATAAC
>JAOUQZ010000001.1:23451415-23463541 GCA_028564935.1 Neosilurus hyrtlii
TTTTGGACTTAGCAAGTACTTCCTGAACCTCATCAACAACCACTGGGGGCTTCGGCAGGATGCCAACATCATCATCATTACTTACTTGGTTAATGTTCACACCTACCGGTAAATGTACACCAAACAAACCGTTCTTATTCACTACAGGCCCCTCCCATGGTGCCACCAAAACCTCTTCATCAGAATCTTCATCCTCAGACCATGATTCTACCTGGTCACCATCAGTACTGAAGTAATCATCAACAAATTCAGTCCAGTCCTTTTCAGAAGCTGCAGATTTGAAATTGCACAAAACCAAGTCGGACACGCTGTTGTTATTATTATTATTATTGTTGTTATCATTTTTGTTATTATTATTGTTGTTGTTGTTGTTATTATTAATATTAATATTATTGTTTTTATTATTATTATAATTATTATTATTATTGATTAAGTTTTGTTATTTTTTTATTAATATAATTAAGTTCAAAGTTTTGGCGACTTTCTGCTCTTTTGAGAGCCTCTTATTACAAACGTCTGATATAGACCCCGGATTTGTAAACTCACAACTAATCACAAAAAAAAGAGAAATATTTCAAAGATATTCAACAGATTTTGTGACTTTTGTGAAGAAATATTTTTCAAGTGTGTTTGTAGATCACTTAACACAAGTAAACTTTCCGACGATGCACTGCGTGATTTGCGTCACAGAAGCGGCGCGGGGTTCATGTACTTTCTTTGGTATGTGACTGGCTGAAAATTAACCTGGCATCACTGTAGATGCCAGAAATCGAAAGAGAAAATATAATATGTTTCCTACTGAAATTTACCAAAAACAAAATCGATAAAATTACCCTGTTTCACTTAAAGGGCCAATATCTCGAAATCACTACCTGCGACTTCCGACTCATTTTGCCAGATCGGGTCACATATATTCTTTCTCCCCTAATTTTAGTCGTATCCAATTCCCATCCGTCAAGTGTTTCCTCCCTATCACTTACGACCACCACCAACCAGTGACGGGCGAAAGCATGGACCATGACATGTGATGCTGCCACTCGCCTCTTTACGAACTGCTGCACATGCGTATTCAGAGGCGGCCTAACACACTGGGAGGTAAAACCCTATTCGGCCCTTTTGCATGAATGGGCTCACAGACGCCCATGATTTGGCTGCTGAGTGACAGGGGAACCTCCGTCCCATGAGAGCTCGGCCAATTCGCTCTCATGGACGACCGGTCACCGTTGGTGTTGGTCTATGCAAACACGCGGTTAAAATTAAAGGTACATGTTTTGCCTTACTTTAAAACATGAACAACAGAGATGGGTTAGCATCCTGGCTACACTCTCCAATGAAAAAGAACATGAAGCACTTAGATGGGTGCCCTCTACGGTACAGTATTCTGACCCTGAGTAATCCTCCTTGTTCCCATTTATTTAAAACCAGGTCTTTTAATCACCTCGTAATTTAGCTTTGATTGTAAGCTAGTTTGCTTTAGCCTGAGACCCAACAGTTCCACCCAGAACGAATAAAACATGTTAAACAGGCGATGTACTTAAAAAACAGTTCAGGAGAGTTGAAATATTCGAGCACGAGTGTTTGCCCTTTGAAATCCGTCATCTTGTCCTCCTTTTCGTTTTTTCGTTCCCACGTTTTATTGCATACACAAAAGAGAAGTCACTATCCTGACAATACCTTTCAACACTGCTTGCTCTGCATGGTTGATAACTGTTGTCATAACGACAGAGACATTTATGCATGTGCAGCAGATTTGGGGTAAACCGGTGAAAGTTTTTTCCCCTCTGGGTCAGTAGGTTAGAAGATAACCGAATCCTCCATCAGGAAGTGATTTAGGTATTAAAAAGCAATATTGTAGAAAATATTGGGTGGGGCATATAATATGGTTTTGAATTTTGGGTGGGATGTGTCCCACCTGTCCCCTAACCCCCCACCCCCTGCCCCCAAGATACACACAGGGTGGCAGCACATAATGTATGACTGTAAATGTACTTATAAACATTAACATAAAGCATTTTTTTTGGAGCGGCACAGTGGCACGGTGGTCAGCACGTTCGCCTCACAGCAAGAAGGTCCTGGGTTCAATTCCCGGGCTCGGCAGTTTTCCTCGTGCTTGCATGGGCTTCCTCTGGGCACTCTGGTTTCCTCCCACTGTCCTAAAACATGCACAGTAGGCTGATTAGCTGTTCAAATGCCACTAGGTGTTAAAGTGTGTATGGATTGTTGTATGTGTGTGAGTGTTGCCCTGTGATGATCTGGAGAGCCATCTGTGACCCATAGTGCTTCTTCTGCCTGCCAGATGCTGTCACAGACCAGGAACATCGAACTATGATGATGCCAGCCTGATTCTGCTGCCGACTTGACAACCAGAGCTTGCTGGGATGACCCGAAGTACTTGGACCCAAAGTATGAAGTCCTGTTCACCTGATGGTACAACCCAGTCCTCCTGTTTACACCTCCTGCGACAGGGACGTTGGATTGATAGGAGGCATTTATAAGACAACCAGTACTACAGAATCTATGTTAAGCTATTATAGCCAGCTAAGCTAGCTAATAAAGACACATGTGCATCTTGGGCAGCGGTGGCCCGGTGGTAGGGTGCTGGATTACTGATCCCATGGTCGGAGGTTCAAGCCCCACTATCAGCGGGTTGTCACTGCTGTCCTCCCAGTGCAGCTAACTGGGTTATCAAAGGCCGGCCATGTCTCTCACTGTCTGTGGTGGGAGGCATGTACAAAAACTATTGCTGACTTTCGTAGAGTAGCTGCACTGCCGTCAGCGTGTTTCTGCCCTGCGATGGCCTGGCGAGCTGTCCAGGGTGTACTCTGCCCAGAGTCCATAAAAATGCACAGCAGGCTTATTGGCTGTTCCAAACTGTTCTGGGTGTAAGAGTGAGTGTGAATAGTTGTATGTGTGTTGGCCCTGCATTGGTCTGGTGAGCTGTTCAGGATGTACCCCGCCTTCACCCAGAGATGGGCTCCAGCCTCCCCGCGACCCTAATTAGGATTAAGCAGCTTAAAAATGAATGAATGGATTCTATAATTTGATTACTACACTCCAGGGTAAATATACACCAGAGTGTAGTAATTTAATTACTACATTTATAAACTATGTTTATAAATTACAAACTATGTTTATAAATGTTTATAGATGTGTATAACCATTTATAAACACCTGAAAGCCATGTTTATAAATGTATATGGATGTTTATAAACATGTATAAACACCTGAAAGTTATGTTTATAAATATTTATGGGTGTTTATAAACATGTATAATCACCTGAAAGCTATGTTTATAAATGTTTATGGGTGTTGATATCAGTTATTTTGATTAACATGTAGTATTTAAGTGTTATGTAGAGTAATGAAGGTATTATGAAACATTACAAACACAACTATTCTTAATTGGTAAGATATTTATGTGACATCATCATCATTATCATCATCATCATCATCACTAATTAGCATACGAGGACCGGGCATTCAATTATCAATATGTTGTTCATGGACTGGAAGTTTTAATTTCATGTTTATGTCGGTGTTATGTAGCATTATAAGCTCTACCTCGAGGTTACCGGATTGCCCCGATGCTGGTCATGTTCTTCGCTCTGTCACAGCCCATGTTTCTGGCTCAGAGCTGTCCGTCATATTGTTGTGTTGAGAGTTGAGTCCTTTATCAGTGACAATAACACTGAAGTAGGAAAGAAATCAGTGTTTTCTATAAATACACACACACACACACACACACACACACACACACACACACACACACATGGGCTGATGACAGAATGCCAGCCCCACGTCTGCGGCGGTTTGATAAGAGTCGCTTTCTCTCCTCCCTGCCCTCTGAAAGGCCACATTGTGACCATGGCTTTCAGACGGCGATACGACGACAGCCCACGGCCCGGTTATCCCGTCTGTCCAGCACCGTCCCATCAGCCAGGCCCAGGGGGCAGAGAGTCGCTCGGCCGGATGCGCTTCCGCTGATTTATAATCCAGCGCCGTGCCGAAATCCAAGGCTAGGAATTACATATGTTCACAATGAGAGCGGCGTTCGCCCACCACGAGATAAAGGTCATCATTCAGATGCTCTGGCTTTGTTCAGGGGTCCTTACAGACAAACAACAGATTAACATCCCCCGTGCATCGCGCTGCCTAATACGCTTTCCATCATAACCAGGCGGCGTGCTCGGGTTCTAAATGGCGCCGGCGCATGTCGCTGAGCGACGCAGATGGAGAGATGACAAACGTTCCCGCACACACTGCTGTTCACCGACGCCGGTCTTTCCGCTGATGAGATTTTCTTGCGCTGTGTTGGACGACCTTCAGTTGATCACCTCTGATTCAGAGACTCGACTCATTTCCATTCGTTCTTTATTTAATTTTGAATGAAACGCAGCGCTGACTTTTAATCCAAACCACCTGAGAAATCTCAGAAATTCCTCCTTCCTAAATATTTCAATTCCATCCAGTTCCTTCAGATCAGACTCACACACCTGGGCCATAGACTCTTTCCTTCCTCCTTTCTTTCTTCCTTCTGTTCATTCTTTCTTTCTTTATTTTCTTCCTTTCTTTCTTTCTTCCTTTCTTTCCTCCTCTCATTCTTCCTTTCTTTATTTCTTCCTTCCTTCCTTTCTTTCTGTCTTTCTTTCTTCATCCCTTTCTTTCCTTCCTTTCATTCTTTCTTCCTTTCTTCCTCCCTTTCTTTCTTTTTTCTTCCTTTTTTCTCCCATACTTTCTTTCTTTCTATCATTCTTCCTTCCTTTGTTTCTTCCTTTGTTTGTTTGTTTCTTTCTTTCTTTCTTCCTTCCTTCTTTTCTTTCTTTTCTTCCTTTCTTTCTTTATTCTTTGTTTCTTTTTTCTTTTCTTTCTCTTTTCCTATCTTTCTTTCTTTCTCTCTTTTTTCTGTCTTTCTTTCTGTCTTTCTTTATTTTCTTCCTTTTTCCTTCTATTCTTTCTTTCTTTCTCTTTTTCTTTCTTTCTTTCTTTCTTTCTTACTTTTTCCCTTTGTCTCCCTTTGTTTGTTTGTTTGTTTCTTGTTAATTTCTTCATATTTGTGCTTCCTCTCTTCATGCTTGCTTTAGTTAAAAAATCCACCTTTCTCCTTTTTATTCCTTCATTCTTTCTTCTCTTTTATTTATTTATTTATTTATTCATCTGCCTTCTTTTCTTTCTGTTTTTCCTCCTTTCTTTCCTCTTTTTTTCATTTCTTTTATTTTCTTTCATCCTTTCTTTCTATGTATTCTTTCTCTATTTTTTCTTCTTCCTTTCTTCTTTTTCTTTCTTTCTGTTTGTTTGTTTGTTGTTCATTTCTTTGTATTTGTGCTTCATCCCTTGCTTCCCGCTTTCATACTTACTTTAGTTCAAAAATCTACTTTTCTTCATTTTATTACTTCATTCTCTCTTTTATTTATTTATTCATCTGCCTATTTGTTTTTCTTTTTTTCCTTAATTTTTTTCTTTCTATTGTTTCCTTTCTTTTTTCTTTTTCTGTTCTTTATTTCATTCCTAACTAATTAATTTTTTTAATTTTTTTTTATTTAGCTACATGTGGGTTTGTTTGTTTGTCTACATTCCTTCCTTGATTTCTTTCTTTCTTTCTTTCTTTCTTTCTTTCTTTCTTTTTTTCTTTCTTTCTTAGTTTTTAGCATTTATTTATTATTTATTGGCATTTATTATTATCTTCCTCATTGTTTGTTTTTTTCTTTATTTGTTTTTGTATTCTTTCTTTTACATTTATGCATTTGTTTGTTTGTTTTCATTTCTTTCAACTTTTCTTTGTTTCTTTTTTCTTTCTTTCTTTCTATATGTGCCTTGTTTTAGTTTTCCTTATTTTTCCACTATTTTTTTACCTGTTTGTTTTGTTTATTCCTTTCTTTTTTTCCTTATTTTCCTTTTTTCTTTTTAATTTATGTTTTCATTTATTTGTTATTTATTCTTTATTATGTATTCATTATTATTGTTTTATTTACATAACTTTTCTGTTTATCAATAAAACATAAACATATTCTTTATATTGTACTTAATTCTCTCACTATTTGATATAAAGAAGACAGGAGAGGATTATTACTGTGGTGTTATTTTATATGTGATAACAAAGACTGTAATTATTCGTTTATTTACCTAATTTTTACTTTGAAAGAATTATGTTTGAAAAAGTGAAATAAAACTCTAGGATAATGGATAATCTCCTCACACCATCACTAGTGCCATAAATCAAATAAAAATAATTTTTGAAGAATAAATAAATAAATAAATACATAAATAAAATCATATTGTTTACACTGCACTATGTTTGAATCCGCTTGTTCCGCTGACACACACACACACACACACACACACACACACATGCACACACACACACGCACACACGCACACACACACACCAGATGTATGAAAGCGCAACATTTTTAAGGAAATGATGGTGCGAGATTTGTTTTACTTTTCCAACAGTACAGTAAACTTTCCTCACTGTATATTTATCTGAGTTCAATATCGCTGAGAGAACCTGATCATCCAGGCCAGCGAACACCGCTGACTCAAACAAAACAGCTAAGGCCGGCTAATTAGTTCACTCGATCCCCATATTACAGGAAAGATAAATAGGTGCAGAAGTTCCTTCTGCTCCAGAGATACGACTGAACGCACGCATGTATCGAGCTTAAAAGACTCCATCAGTCGATATCCTAAATACTAGGACTGAGAGACTGAACATCTGGATCATTGGCAGATAAAATGGTTGACCACATTTGGTTTACAATCTAACGCTAATCAACCCGAGTCTCGGAGAGGCGTCTGGCTAACAAAAGCTAATCGGATTTCTGAATGAACACTCCCTCCAAAGTATTTTAATGATCGGGAACAAAAATTACTGTTTTCTTTTTCTTCAATTATGATCAGCAGTAATTACAGGGTAATTAGTGATTAAGCAATTAAATTTCATGGCCCGGAGATTTGGGTGACGATTAGCATCAGTAATAACTATTGAAATGATGCTCACCTAGCAAACACTAGAGGTATGCTAGGACTATGTGAGCAAATTTAGAAACGGCATTAATTTATTTGCCGAAATCCTTAATCCTATTATGGTCATCTTAGCCGACTCTGGGCCAAGGTGGGGTACGCCTGAACAGCTTGCCAGACCATCACAGGACCATCATATTTACACTCACACCTAGGTGCAATTTGGAATAGACTAATGGGCAAGTTTTTGCACCATTGGAGGAAACCGGAGTACCCGAAGGAAACTCACACAAGCACAGGGAGAACATGCAAACCTCACATAAAAACATCCTCTCGAACCCAGGACCTTCGTGCTGTGAGGCAAACATTCTAATCACTCCGCCACTGCACCCAGCCTCCCCCCCCGTCTCTATACACCTTCCAGTAAACACCTCGTTTACAGTCTAAACCACGTCATTTGCCCAGAATGCTGTCGTCCAATCACCATTCTCCCTTTAGGATCCAACTGATCCACCACATCATGTGGTTTTCTCCCCTCCCCAACCCTCGAAACATTTTTTTTTCTGCAGTCAGGTGATTGTAGATTACAATATGAAATTTTCAGAAACAAAAACGGGATACAAGAGTTTAAAATTATTCTGCTCATGGATTGCAGAAGTCTGGAACAGATAAAGCACCAGGAGAAATATTGTCTTCTGAGAAGCCGACTATTGGTTTTGCTGTGTTTGTGTTCCTTCACACTCGGGAACACTCGAGAACTTCGACTGAGTTTTAATAAGTGCAGCCGTGCTGCCTTTAGGATATCGTGGCTGAGACTAAATGTTGAAATGCAATATCTGTCGGTATATATTTAAAAAGAAATGTGCCTCCGCCATGCCTGCAAGAAAAACACATTCCATACAAACTGTACACGATTACCTACTTTCACAAAAATCCTTTTGCCTTGAAACCCTTATCATCCTGTCTCCACCCTTTATGACCCTGTCTATACTCATTATGGTCATGTCTCCACCACTTATGGTCCTTTATCCACCCCTTATGATCCTGTCTCCACCCCTTATGATGCTGTCTCCACCCATTATAGTCTTGTCCCCACCCCTTTTGAGACTGTCTCCAGCCCTTATGAGCCTGTCTCCACCTCTTATAGTCTTGTTCCCGCCCCTTATGATCCTGTCTCCACCCCTTATAGTCTCGTCCCCACCCCTTATCATCCTGTCTCCACCCCTTATCATCCTGTCTCCACCCCTTATGGTCCTTTCTCCACCACTTATGGTCTGTTATCCTCCACCCCTTATGGTCCTGTCTCTACACATCATTCTGTCTTAATCATAATTCTGTTATCATCATCCTGTTTCCTCCTCTAATCATCATGCCCCCACTCTTATTAACCTGTCTCCACCCTTTATTACCATGTCTCCACGCACTAACATCCTGTCTCCACCCCTTATCATCCTGTCTCCACCCCAGTGATCTTGTCTCAACCACTGGTCATCCTGTCTCCACCTCTTATTACCCTGTCTCCACCCTTAATGATCCTGTCTCAACCCCATATCATCCTGTCTCCATGCCTAATGATCCTGTCTCCACCCCTTATTACGCTGTCTCCACCCTTAATGACACCTCCTATGACCCTGTCCCAAAAAAAGTAACACTTGCGAAATAATATCACACAAATGCATATCTTTTTTTTCTTTTGCCACCAAGTGAATATTATTGACTCAAAATGTTTGGACTTTATATCTCTCGACTCGTGGGTATAAATGAACAGATATGCGTTTCAGACCAAAATCTCCAAGTTGTACATTCTCTTCCAAGCTCCTGTGAATTTTCGCTAGTCCTCCAATTTACATTTATTTTCTCTTATTTAGTTTGGCAGTCATTAGATCCGAGGCGGTCGTTAGAAGATGCCCTTGCCAAGCCAGTATCACCCTGATACACACTAATGATCTGATCAGCAAGGCTCACGGTGCCAAGCGCTGTGACCGAACGTTTCAGAAACCACCGCAAGGGTGAAAACAGAGCAGCATGTCAAAATGTTGAAACCTAGCATTGACAGAAGAGTGAGAGCTGATGGATTATGCTAGCCTTTTAATGGATATGCTGAACAAATGCCTGCAAGCTGTGCGTCTAGCCGGTTAAGACCTGAGATCCTGGAAATGCTGTAAGTACTCACACTGTGTGAGATTGTTTAGGGGAAGCGTGGTTGTTTGGAACATTCTACGTTTTAAAAGAAAGGACAGAAAGCTAAAGAAGGTCAGAGACAGTGTGTGAGAGGTGGAGAGAAAGTAAGAGAGAAAGAGAGAGAGAAAGAGAGAGAGAGAGAGCAAGCGAGAGAGACCTTGTTGATGTTGTATGGGGGGCAGGGCTTGTTATTTGGAGTGTATATTAAATTTTCGAACGATTACGCAGGTTTTATTTCACTGGGATCGCAGTGTTTATCCAGCAGGGCGGTGAGTGTTTTTTCCTGCAGTACAATAATGTCCTTGTGTCTGGAGAAGAATGAGCCGTGGTCTATTCACATGAGTGGCATTAGGCATGTTCATGGGAAAAGCTTTGGATACCTCCCACCAACGGAGCAGTACCACCGGCAACCATGGGGGTGCTGTAGCCAATAGCTCAACTTCATCTCAACTTCAGCTCAACTTCATCTGTTAGTCTATCTGTTTCTTTGTAAATAATTAAATAAATACATACATAAATGAATAAATTCTTTGGGGGGAAAAGCAGTAGTCTGTCTGTTTGTTTGTAAATGAATATATAAATACATTCATAATTTCTTTCTTTCTTTCTTTCTTGCGAGCCCACTTTCTGCCCTGCACCCATCCTTGTCGCTGGACATTTTTGCAGGTACAAGCATGAGATTCAGAACAGCTGGGAGGTGATTGGACATGACCAGGATGGTAGCGAAAGTGTTTAAAGGCCTCGCAGACAGCCGCCGCGGTGGCCTAGCACGCTAACTCCACGTTATTGTCCACATTCTTAATAATGTACAGTATTACATTATTATGATCTCCTACCCCAACTCTCAAACCCCGTACACGTATCCTACATATATCAAGATGAATTCATTTTAATAGCTTGTTTATAGAAGGGAATAAAATGAGGAAACCGGACATGCAATCTTAGACTCGACATGTAAAGTCCACCATTTAGAAACCGTAGGTTTACAGAACATTTCAATGACACAAGAATATCAGTCACTTATTAATATTTTCCCATTAACCATGGAGTCACTTCACGTGACCCGAATATTATACGCCTCTAGTTCTCTCTATTGATCTCTCCCAGAAACAGTCTTTTCCGTTTTTCCTTTTTTGAGGTATAAAATTTTCAAAGAATAACACAGTGTTCCCATGTGTACACATACGCCAGCGGGACAGAGGGACGGAGGACGAAGGGCTGGATGGAGGAACGTAAAGGTTTTTCTTGTCAATGGTTCTCCGCTTCTAAAATCACCCATCTCTTCAAACCATGTGTAAAATTCTACAGCTAAACAAAACCATTTTGAGAAGGTTCATCTTCTCTCTCAACTGAGGGAGACAAAATTGCTGTTTGTTTGTACCCTGTGCGATGATTTATCAGGATATTTGAGCTAAATAATAAGAGCTGAGACTTTCCTCCGCTTGACATCTTCTTACCATGTCATACTGACGTCTTTCTCTCTCTCTCTCTCTCTTTCTCTCTCTCATTTAAAATGACCTTTACTTCATCCAAAGGACAAACTGCACCTCCTTGTGGTGGAACCCATGTGAAAAATCATCCAAGCCCAGAAGATGATTGTGGTATGAAAGCAGAAGGAGTGCTTATTAGGGATGAGTGGAATGTTTGACATTCATGGATGTCACCATGAATAAAATACTGAATGAGTGCCGGCACTGCGGCGCAGTGGTTAGGACGTCCGCCTCACAGCAACAAGGTCCTGGGTTCGAGTGCCGGGCTCTGTGAGGAAGTTTTTTTGCAAAGTTCTTTTTCATGTTCTTTCCTTGCTTATGTGGGTTTCCTCCGGGTACTCCGGTTTCCTCCTACACTCCAGAGACATGCATATTAGGCTAATCAGCTGTTGCAAATTGCCTCTGGATGTAGATGTTTGTGTGTCTATGTTGGCAATGCAATGGTTTGACAAGCTGTTCAGGGTGTACCTTGCCTTTGCCCCGTGTCGGCTAAGACAGGCTTCAAGGCTCCAAGACTCAAGTAGGATTGAGCGAATAAGGAACGGAGAACATCTCAGCCAACTCTGAGCGAGGGTGGGGTACACCCTGAACAGCTTACAAGTCCATTGCAGGGCCAACACACACACAACCATTCACACGCACACCTAGGGGCAATTTGGAACAGCCAATCAGCCTACTGTGCATGTTTTAGGGCTTATAGTACCCAGAGGAAAAATGATCCTGGCATGCAAACCTGGCATTAGTTGTGTTATTACAGGAAATTAAAACAGCCCTTTTCATATAATCATTCTCACTTTACACAAACGCATCAATCACGGACATGTCTAAAGTGTCAACATCTCCCAGGTGTCCCACGAATAGGACACCGAGACACCATCTGGCACAGCCAGGGATGACTCTTGGTTGATTTAGCCTAATGTAGCATAATGTATGTCCTGTTTCACCTCTAGAAGTAGGAATTCCATTGCATCAGTACTCGTTCAATTACAGATGATGGATAACGAGTCCGGAATCATTTGAAACTCGATATCATTGGAGAATATCACATGCTGTCCTGAAAGAAGAAATATTAGTTACAGAAGAACTTGATCTACATTAAAAAAAAACCCCAACAGTGTTACCGTACTGACTCCTCATTTTCCAGACTCGCAGGATATCCGGGGATTTGATGCCTTGCTTGCTTTTTTTGTTTTTATTTGGAACATTAACATCTGGTACTGTCGTGCTAGGTATGGGATTTTTCAGCTTCACGCACTGGTTTGCCGAGTCTCTCTGTCCCAGATGCTCGCTCGGCCTGCTCAGGTGAAATCGGTACTTTATCAGGGCGGATCCGTTGTCTATCCTGGACCTGAGGTAGGGACACACCCTGATTACAACACCAGTCTGTCTCTAGGTTTACATTCCATCCATCTATCGATTTGCTGAATGGCTTGGTCCTATTATCTGGCTGGGGATGCTGGAGCCTATCCTAGCCAACTCGGGGAAAAGGCAGGGT
>JAOUQZ010000001.1:23467664-23477664 GCA_028564935.1 Neosilurus hyrtlii
CTTCCTAAGCTTCCTCAGGGACCAGGATGTTGTTCGGCTGAATATGTAGCAGAATTCACTCGTCAGCGATATGAAAAGAAAGGCCCAGCTCAGGCGTCATCATCCACTCTGAATGCGTCAAAGTATTTCAGAGGAGGAAAAAAATTGGGGCAGAGCCAATAAAGGTGAAAGATAAAAAAGAAAAAAAATGATCCGTTTTATCAACATTAACCAGCCTCTGGAGCAGATCCTCATCTGTAGCCAATCAGGTGTATTTATGTTAATTATATCACAGAAAGCAGCTTATCCAATCAGAGAGTAGAGACACTAAGCAAGACAAAAATGGTGTTATTTATTTTACACTCCAACTACACCACGCTTGTCTTACGATATGTTCTGTAGTACGTGGAAGTGTCCATTCGATCATTTTCTAAGCCGCTCATCATTAGGATCGCGGAGAGGCTGGTGCCCATCTTTGACACCTCTTGGTGGGCAACACCCTGGACAGCTCACTAGGCTATCGTAGTAGATGTGACCATATTAGATATATATATATATATATATATTATACAATTTTATATAATATAATAATAAAATATATAATCTGTCATTTGAAGAATGTAGGAGATGACCTACACTCAAGGTCAAAGGTAACTGTCACATTTGAGGGTCCATATATGGTTTCCTGTTAGTGTTCCATAGTAACTTGTTTAAAAGTGGCACATGCTCTTTTTGAAAAAATTGCTTGACCTTCACCTTTCACCTTAACATTCCAAAATCAAATCATCTCTGAGACTTAGGTAGGGTGGTGTTCCCACCAAGTTTGGTGAAACTCCATGCATGGGTGTGGTCAAGATTTTGTCCACAGACAAATCACCAAAACTCCCTTTAACTAGGAGTAAAGCAGGAGACCAGCTCTATCCTTCAAGTCAGGACACAAGCCAGGACTAATTATTGGTCCTCGAGGTAAGTAAGTATAGCTATTTAAAAAGCCACAAAGGTACATACTGTATATGGTATACAATATAATGCAGTTAAAGGTACTAATAAAGGGCAAAATTATATACTTTGGAGGGTACTCCAGGGACAAGCTGTGATACCCTTAAAGGTACAATAATGTACTTTATTATATGGCAGAAACAGTATTTCATTCATTCATTTTTCTAAAGCATTTAATCCTAATTAGGGTTGCAGGCGATGGCCTGGAGAGCTGTTCAGGGTGTACCCCTTGCCAGGCCATCACAGGGCAACACACACACACACACACACACACACACACAGCCATTCATTCACACTCACACCTAGGGGTGATTTGGAACAGCCAATCAGCTTACAGTGCATGTTTTTGACTATGGAAGGAAACTGGAGTACCCAGAGGAAACCCACACAAGCACGGTGAGAATATACAAACTCCATATAGAAATATCCAAGCCTGGGAAACAAACCCAGGCCATCTTGCTGTGAGGCGGATGTGCCAACCAATGAATACGCACAATCCGATTGGTCAATGGCAATAAATTAAATATGGACCGGTGCATATCCGACAGGCTAACTGCACTGTAGGTTATGATATTTAGCAGCTAATAGAGAGCATTCCAATTTTTTGAAGAGAAAAGTAATACTGGAAATATCCTAAGGTAAGGTATAAAGAGTAATCACTGCATCGGAAAGCTCACCCTCGTCATGGGAAGGGAAACAAGCCGGAAGCTACCAAAGCCCTCACAAACACGGGTGAAGATGATTTATTCAGAAGTGGCCAAGTAACAGCACCTGAAGTGAATTAAAAAGGATTTTAAAATGCCATATAATAAACTACTTATTAGCCTCTTTGGCTCGGTCTGTACAGAGAAATCCCAGGTCATCAGTAGTTTGGTAGGACTAGCTTTCTGTCTCAAGATGTCTCATTTTAAACTTGTTATGAATTTACATTTGCTTGTACTAGTCTCGGCAAGGGCCTTTCCTTGTGAAGTTTGCATGTTCACTTTGTGCCTGCGTAGTTTTCCTCCGGGTACTCCAGTTTCCTCCTACAGACCAAAGACATGCACATTAGGCTAATCAGCTGGTCCAAATCACCCCTAGATGTAACTGTGAATGGTTTTGTCTGTTGCAAGTAGCGAGCTGTTTAGGGTGTAAACCGCCTTCACCCGGTGTCAGCTGAGATGACTCTGGTAAATTTGAGCGGTTTGGCAAATGAATGAGTGAATCCCCTTAGATAAGTTCGAGAAAAATAAACAGAGAAAAAGAGAACAATGAAAACAGAGTGTGAGAGTTTCTTTCTAATCAGAGTGCAGCGCAATTTTTATGTTCGAGAACTCCCTACGCCCAAGAAACAAAGGTCACCATCTGATGTTAGCCAGCTGTCATGGTTAATTGAAGAGGTCGATGGAAAGACGGTTACGCAGGCTAATACGGCGCATACTGAAGAGCAGTGATAATTAGCTGTAAACTGAAATCTCTCCAAATCTCTCATCCCTCACAGCACAGCTGCACAGAGAAGATCAGTGGGAACCTGAGACAAAGAGGCAAATATTGGAAAAAAGACAAGGGTTCTGTGCTGTGCTGTGATGCGAAGACGAGCGTCGGCCTTGCGGGCATGCTGACAAGCACGTTTAGGATCACTTCGGAAATGTTATTAGCGCTGAAAATGCTCATAAGATGAACATGAGAGATTAGCTGAAATTAGGCCTCAGGGGTGTGTGTCGTATTTCAGTCCAAACTCGATGCCAGTCAGTGGATAGAACATCATTCATCTTCTGTAAAGTGATTTATCGGGGGTCTCGGTGGATCCGAAGTCTCTGCAACACAACCGGGTTGGAACAATACATACATTATTAACCCAAGAATGTGGGTGTGTCTGTAATAAATGGTGTTAAGTGATGTTCGCTACGTACATATTTAAAGTAAGACGGGTGTCACGCCGGTTCAGTGGTCATTACTGTCGTTGCACAGCAAGAAGGTTCTGAGTCAGAGTCTCAGACATAGTCCTTGCTGTGTGTTGTTTTTGCATTTTCACCCCATGCTTGTCAAGGTTTCCTCAGGGTACTTCGGTTTCCTCCTTCTGTCCTGAAACATGCACATTGGGTTAACTGGTGACTCTAAACCAACCAGGTGAATGTGAATGGCTGTTTGTGTCTGTGTTCACCCTGTGATGGATTGGTGCCCTGTTCACTATGTAACCGCGCCTCTTTCTTACCGGAGGTTAGCTTTGATTGGATCCAGCGTACCCCATAACCCAGAGAGATGATCATTACAAGCACTGATGGAGGTTTGCTGAGTAAGAACAAATGTGTTGTCAATGGGAAACATTGGTGTTAAATTATATGAAAAGAGGGAGGGGTTTTTATTTTGGTCAATTATTTTTATATTAGGAGCGGCACAGTGGTACAGTGGTTAACATGTTCGCCTCACAGCAAGAAGGTCCTGAGTTCGATTCCCGGACTTTGGGCATTTCTGTATTGAGTTTGTATGTCTTCTCATGCTTGCATAGGTTTCCTCGGGGTTCTCCGGTGTCCTCCTATAGTCCAAAAACATGCAGACAAGGCTGATTGGTGATTCCAAATTGCCTTTAGGTGTGAGTGTGAGTGTGTTGCACTGCAATGACCTGGCGTGTTGTTGAGGGTGTACCCCACCTTCGCCCAGAGTAGCGGCTTAGAAAATGAATGAATAAATTAATGAATATTTTTATATTATTAGAACATGTGGCACGGTGACATAGGGATTAGCATGTCCGGTCTTGGATTCAAGGTCAATGATCAATGAGGGCGTTTCTGTATGGAGTTTGCATGTTTTATCTGTGTTTGTGTGGGTTTCCTCCAGGTACTCTGGTTTCCTCCGACAGTCCAAAGACATGCACATTAGGATAATCAGCTCTTCCAAATTGCCCCAGGTGTGAGTGTGAGAAGCAGTTCAGCAAATGACTGTGTGATTGAGGTTTATTACAGTAAGAATAAAGACATTTAAAATCGCAGATGAGACTTGAACACGTTCCTCTAAAATCCCTCAGTGCACGGGAAGCGTACTGAAGTTGCACATATCTAATTCTAATAATCTCATGTTCTTTTTTATGGCTTTGTCCTCATTAGCATAGCGCCCATGCTTCACTCATATTGTCTTTTATAAATATTCCGATCCATGGGAGATCGATGCACGCCGCTAGAACCATGAACAAGACTGGTGTTTATTAAAGCTGGTACATGAATAACCCGTAGCATAATGTGAAGCGTAATCTGTTTCATGCGTGTGTTTTTTGTTTTGTTTTTTTTAACTGGAATCTGTGGTTTTATGAAAACATTTGCATACATATTAAGAAAGGTTTTTATAAACAAGAGCCAGAAACCATGTTTAGAGAAAACTCAGTTAGCGCTACCTTTAAAAGTTTCTTCATAATAGAACTGCTGTTGTTCTGCTGCTTAGTGCTTTGTTTTGTTGTTCTTCTGTGCAGGATCAGAGAGCAGGGTCAGCCTCTCAGGCGTCTGTCGAGCAGTACGGATAGGTCCTGTCTGAGGTCACGGTAGCGGCATACTCGACATGTAATGGCGCTGGTGCCTCTTCTGCTGCCGGCTTACACCCTCAACCTCAAAGTCCTGAGATATGAACTCCAGGTCACAAGGCTACATTCTGTAGCTGACTTCCTTCACCTGGTGTGAGTTAAAGATTATTTCTGATCACACTTTGCATAATGAGCGCAAGAAGGTTCTACAGCAGGTCGCAGGATAATATGACCATTCAAAAATAATAATAATAGGTTTCAAGTTTATAGAAGATGATGGTGATCTTACATTACCATTCACTATGGAAAAAAAAAAAAAAAAGATTAACAAGGGAGAGGTGAGGTTCATCCATCCATCTGTCTATCTGTCCATCCATTCATTAATCACTCCATCCGTTCAATCATACATCCGTCCATGCATTCATCCAATTAGCTACTCATTATGTGGCTGCTTAAGAGCAGACACATATTACTATTCACCCTAGAAAAACTCACTTTTTATTTTTCTTGTTTTCATATTCTACTTCCGTCGCACTTAATGCGGCCCGAACGGCAAAGTGCACCCAAGCAATGTATATATCAAAACGTGCAACTCGGCGGTGTGAAATGTGCTATTACTTTTATTGGTGTTTCGCGTTACCATGGCGACACAATTAGCCAAAAACCACGCCAAAAAATCCCATTGAAATGAATGGGGAGGGTCGACAAACAATCATGAAACTCACCTCACTTTGATGCCTCGCCAAGGAGCCATACTTTCACATAGGATTTCTGAGTCTGTTTGTGTATTTATAATGGGTGTCTATTGCGTCGAATGTTCCGGGGATGTTGGAACATCGATTGACCAGTAAATCAACAGCTCCACCTTAAGTGAACAGGAAGTGAATATCATGTTATAATGTTTAACAGAGTTAAGTCAATAAGTATTTCTTCTCTCATATTTTCATGAGCAGATCTATAGCTGCTTTGTGAGATGGGTATCATCCTAAACTGTCCTCCTATTGGTGGGTTTTAAATAAGTGCTATGACAGGGATCGCACTCTGACATTTTATGATGACAGACGTTTTATTGTGACAGTGAGATCATTCTGACGTCGCAAATCTTTTTTTTCAATGATGTGTGTTTGTTTTTTTTCATTTGCTTACAGTAGTAAGCTGACCCTAAAAATAAACTTAACCCCGTTCTGCTTTCTTCTGCTTGTTGTTTACTTGTAGTTGACGTATAGCAGATGGTTTCCGTGTGATTCATTGAATTAGCTCTCCATGCTAGGCATTTTCACGTTGCTCCTATTCCAATAAACTTCAGACAGGATTTGTAAACATGTTGAGTTTAATAGTGTCACAGCACAGAAAAAAAAAGAAAAAAAAAAATGAAAACAGTGAAGCTGCCTAGAAAGTTCTTATAAAATAAAGCATTTCAATATAGATACAGTGATAGAAATATTTTGAACAGTTTATGGAAGGAGTTGGGTGGCGTTGGGGTTAGCACATCCAACTTACAGCAAAAAGGTCCTGGGTTCGAGTCCCAGCTTGGCTCGGGCGTTCCTGTATGGAGTTTGCATGTTCTCCTCATGTTTGCATTGGATTCCTCTGGATACTCCTGTTTCCTCCCACAGTTCAAAGACATGCACAGCTGACTGGCTGTTCCAAAATGACCCAATGTGTGATAGATAAAGTCTGTTGGGCTTTCAACACCCAAGCCTCCTGGCTCATCAGAGCCCAAGCTTTATTCGGTTTCTATAGCATGAAGCGACTAGTAGTTCAACTCCTCCTGGATGGGATGCTAATCCATCGTGGATTTCCTTCCCAGTATTTTTTACTGGTACCCATTTATACTGCTGGGTAAACAGAGGCACACTTGTGGTTAAGACCTTGCCCAGGGTTCTAAACACAGTGGAGGTCTAACAGGGATTCAAACCCATGACCTCTTGATCATGAGCCCAGTACCCTAACCACCACGCCACCAGCGTGTACCCTGCCTTCATCTGGAGTCAGCTGAGATAGGCTCCAGACAAATAGATAGTGGAATTAAGTGGTTTGGCAGATGAATTATTGAATAAATGGAAGGAGTCTCCAGTGTCAGCACTTTGGGGAAGTGATGTTAATGTTGGTGTTGAGTATTTTCCCTATACTGATACCTGAAATTAAGAGCGCGTTTAATAATAATCTGATTTTTTATTTTATTATTATTTGGAGGTAGCTACCAGTTTGCAGATTCTCTTAAAGCGGAAAAATGTTCCTCTAGAGTTCCGGATAGTTCCTCAGCTCCTCATGGTTTCCTTCATGGGGTCAGTGCTTACTTTCCTTACTTCCTTAATTGAAAAGGAAACACTCCACTCTCCACAAAGTACTTTTAACTTTCAACATTTCTTCAAAAAGGTTTTCGATGTTAATGGGTGGAACCTTTTCTAAATGAAAAAACTTTGTCAAGGTTTCCAGGCAAGGAACCCTTAATGATGTAAGACTTTTCTTCTGAAGAAACAAAAAACTTCTCTGTACCGTCAATACATTCATTTAAGTCATCCCTTTAAAGCTTCTTAATTATTGTCGTGATTCTCAGGTCAGGGGAGGTGACAGGGGTGACCAGTTAGGTGCACAGATGACTGAGTCCAGATTAAGTTGGCTGAAGTATGGAACTAAGAGAACAGCCAATAAAACCCTAAGAGTATTTAACCGGGGACGTAACTAAATCAAGAACAGGTGGATCAGGTGCATGCCAGAGAGGCGGATGAGACGGAACAATATGCGCACGTAAATCTCGTGGTCTAATGACTAGAGAAGCTTCTTTGGGACCAAACAGTCGCTGGTTCGATCCTCCAACCAGCAGGAAAGATATGTGGCAGCGGGGGGGTGAGCTGCACCTTCCCTTTCTTTACATTCATGGCTGAAGTGCCTCAATGAGTAATGGAGCACTGTGTCACAGTTCAGCTGGATGCATGTGCAGAAGGTAAAAACACTGTAATAGATATTTGAAAAATATAACTAAAGAAAAGCAAATGTGAAACAAAACTCAGACCATCTGCGTAACGTAAAACCAGCTCAGCAATCACAGACCCAACGCATACACATAAAACCATTCACACTCACACCTAGGGGTGATCTAGGGGTGATGCATTTTTTTTTAGAAGGAAGCCAGAGTACCCGGAGAAAACCCACACAAGCACCTCGAGAGCCTGCACACCGGCAGAACGCCACACAGAAACATCCTGTGAGGTCCCGCCATAGGACTTAGGTCTTGTCTGTCTGTTTGATCTGCTCTCTCCTCTCCTGTGTGTGTTTTTCTAATTACAGGCTCCGTTCTGATTATCCCACCTGTTCCGCATCCTGTCTGAGGATATTCCTTGTTCCCGTGCCAGAACGTCTTGTGCCGTCATAGAGAAAGGATCCAGCCGATATTCCATAGTGTTTATGTACCACGTTAGCCGTGTTCCTAATAAAGGATTTCTGTTTTCACCTTAGCTTGTCGTGTCTGTCCTGCATTTGGGTCTATCAGTTATTGGTACCAGCGTAACACACCCAGAGTCCGGGAATCTAACCCAGGACCTTGTTGCTGTGACACAGCACCGTGCCGCATGTTTGAATGATTCATTTCTATTTTTTTTGGGCTCTTACTCTGTATTTAAACACACTTCCCAGTGCTCATCCTACAGTCTGTATAAAGCTGTAAGTGCTGTTACTGTATTTCTGACCTCTGTAATATGTGAATTCTCCTGAGACAAAATGAAATCTCGGAGCCACAAAGATTTATGGAGTTCCAGAAATCCCGGGTTAAAAGTCATGCTCTGACTTTGAGCTCCAGCCCAGCAATATCATTTTCGAGACACGTTATGGGAGTTCGTAATGATGGTCCTGGAGTTTTCCGTTGTCCCTATTTCTTCTGTTCTGTCCAGTCATTTCATTCATATTCCATCCACACTACCATTCCAAATCTGTAGGTGAAGAAAAGCTAACAGACATTTAAAACCCAATGAAGGTTTTCTTTACATTGAACATAGTTGAAAATAGCTATTTATTTATTTAGAAGCAAAAATAAATAAATAAAAAAGACTGAATTTCATAACACAACCACACTATCACCACTTCATCCTGATATCCTGACCTTTCCTGAGAAAAAAAAGACTATTCATTTAATGGTTTCCGTTATCCTTCATACACAATCTCGCTGTGTTCACTTCAGCTGGGTGAGCTTTTAACCTCCTCCTCCTGGGAAATGGATAGTAACATACTTCTAAAATTAGGTTTATGAAACCCTATGGACTGTTGTTGTGTTTTCAAGGGTACATCCATGAGGGTTCTTCACTTGATCCTCTGGGAGAACCATTAGAGGTTTGATTGAAGTTCCAACAATGTTATCTTTCTTTCAAGAAAGGTTAAGGATGCTTGAAACCCCTGGACAGCTAATAAAGTCATCAAAAATTCATTCTTTTTTTATTTTATTTTATTTTATTATTTGGTTGTAAGAGTGCGGTACCCTGTAATAGGAGCCAAATAATATAATTCTTATAATCTTTAGGCCTGCGATGGCCTGGCAAGCTGTCCAGGGTGTACTCTGCCCTCGCCCAGAGTTGGCTGAGATGGGCACCAGCCTCCCCGCGACCCTAATTAGGATTAAGCGGTTCAGAAAATGACATGACATGACATAATCTCAATTATCTGAAAATAATGACCAGTAAGAGAGTCTTTGTAGAGTGTAAGGTCCCTCTGTTAGGGAACCACTTAATCCTAATTAGGGCTGTGGGGAGGCTGGCGCCCATTTCAACCAACACTGGGCGAGGGTGGGGTACACCCTGGACTGTTCGTCAGGCCAGCGCAGGGCAGTAACTCATTGACGGCAACCCAATGGCCTACTCTTTATGAAAGTCAGCAGTGGTTATTTTACATGCCTTTCACCACAGACAGTGAGAGACATGGCTGGCCTTTGATAACCCAATTAGCTGCACTAGGGGGACAGCAGTGACAACCCATTGATAGTAAGGCCGGCATCTAACCACGGAGCCACCACTGCCCCATCATTATAACCTGGCATATTTAACATAATCAAATGTGTCTCTCTAGTGGGTGTCTGATGAACATTCTTTCACACATTATTTGCACTTATTGACCTTAATAGGATTTAATTTTTTAAAAAACATGATATCATTCACGAATCACCTTAAAAAATTAATGGGTTGTTACTTGTGCCACAGCTTCCTCTAGGAAACGTTTTCATCAAAAGCCATGATTAACATTTTGAGTTATACAGCACGTAAATAAGCAATTAAACAAACTACTCACTCACTCAACTGCTGAACTGCTTAATCTCACTAGTGTGGTGGGGAGGCTGAAGCCTATTTTAGCCAACAGTGGGCGAAAGTGGGGTACATCCTGAACAGCTTGCCAGACCATCACAGGAACAACACACAAACACAACCACTCACACACCTTAGGGCAATTTAGAAAAGTCAATTCGCCTAGTGTGCATGTCATTGGATTGTGGGAGGAAACTACAGAACCCAGAGGAGACTCATGCAAACCCCACACAGAATCACCCTC
>JAOUQZ010000001.1:23480164-23488377 GCA_028564935.1 Neosilurus hyrtlii
CAAGCACTGGGAGAACATGCAAACCCCACCTTACCTGAGATTTGAACCCAGGACCTTTTGCCTGTGAGGTGATATCCACTGAGACACCTTGTATTCAGTAATTTATTTAATAATTGATTGATTTATGGTTATATTTAACATCAGGGACCCTCAAAGTTTTGTTATCCAAAAACGCGATGATGTTTTGCATCAAATTGCAGGTTTCTAAAGGTAAATAAATTAATTAAAAAGTCGACAGCCACTTTGGCCTGAAAGTGCATGTAATGACTCGTCTCCAGCCCATTGATCAACAAAGGAGCTCATGAAGAGTCATGTTTAAGCATAGCTAATTACGCTAATATAGCTCGTTAGGTCTAATTAAAACCGGAGTGCTGGCGGAGAGGAAAGTCCAAATTCCCTGTAAGTTGAAGGCAGCTCTGTGAGCGGAGCATTAAACCCCAGCTGTGATGATGGGCACCGAGAGTTACAGGGTGATGTGTTTCACAATTTGCTGTTGCTCCAGTTTAGATTGGAGGAGTTTTTTAATGGAACCTCGTGGGTGTGTCTGATATGAGGTGATTAACGATGATCCATGCTCTATTAGAATCACTTCCACAAAGGACGAGAGTGAAAGAGTTCACAGTGTTCCGGGCTTCAGGAAAAAGTGTAGGAGAGAAACGGTTCAGGGTCAGCTTCAGTGCTTTCAATTCATATCATTCAATAATGTAGACACTAACATGATATCCACAAAATATCATAACTTGTACTGTAACAGATTTAAAGTTCCATCACACTTGGTAAGAACTTGTACAGCATTGTAGGAATACAGTACAAACCGATTAGGACATGGTTTGGTCTCCATGGACATGGAGGACTTTGGACATGCATAGTGCATATGTGGTAAAATCAGAATGCTGTTGATCTAATAAAGACAGTGCTAACGTAGTAAGAACAGTTGTTGATGTACATAGTAATGGTGGTGTTGACATGTAACAACGGTGGTGACACATTAAGGATGTGAGGACAGTGAGGACACTGTAAGAACATTGTTGATTTAGTTACAACAGTGCTGAGATAGTAAGGATGGTGTTGATGTGGTAACAGTGGTTTTAACATAGTAAGGTTGGTGTTGGCATAGATAGGGTGGTGTTGATGTAGTAACAACAGTGTTGACATAGTAAGGATGGTACTGACATAGTAAGGATGGTGTTGATGTAGTTACAACAGTGTTGAAATATTAAGAATAGTGTTGACATAAGTATGATGTTAATGGTGTCACAATGGTGTTAACATAGTAAGGATGGTGTTGCCATAGTAAGAATAATGTTGATGTAGTAACAACAGTGTTGACATAGTAAGGATTGTAGTGACATAGTAAGGATGGTGTTGATGTAGTAACAACAGTGTTGACATATTAAGGATAGTGTTGACATAAGTATGGTGTTAATGGTGTAACAATGGTGTTGACATAGTAAGGATGGTGTTGCCATAGTAAGAATAATGTTGATGTAGTAACAACAGTGTTGACATAGTAAGGATGGTACTGACATAGTAAGGATGGTGTTGATGTAGTAACAATGGTTTTGACATATTAAGGATAGTGTTGACATAAGTATGGTGTTGATGTTGTAACAATGGTGTTGACATAGTAAGGATGGTGTTGCTATAGTAAGAATAATGTTGATGCAGTAACAGCAGTGTTGACATATAAAGGATAGTGTTGACATAAGTATGGTGTTGATGTTGTAACAATGGTGTCGACATAGTAAGGATGATGTTGACATTGTAACAATGGTGTTGAAGAAGTAATGGTCTTAAAGATGTATCGATGGTGCTCTTGAAGTAGTGACAGTGTTGACGTAGTTACCACACTGTTGACAAAGTAAAGCTGGTGTTGGCATAGGATATGGGCATCTGCTAAATGCCATAAATGTAATTAGGTCGCCGTAATTTCCAGTTGAAATGATTAGAACATTGTGCTGGAGATGTGGTTTCTTTAATGAGATCACTTATAATTTTATTTTTATTTCATTTCGCAGGACGGATTGTGTGATTATTCACTCACTCACGTTATTGAATTGTAAAGATCACAAGTGTTTCTGGGATCAATATCAACCTTAAAACAAACTCCTTCACTGTCTACATTCTATAGCTTGTTAAAGCGGCGCGTGCTCGAGCTCCTTTATTCACATGTGGATATCTGTTCCATATCTGAAAAATGTACACATGCAAGGTTAGAATAAATAAAAAAAAAAATAAAATAACAGCCTCATGCAAAATTCATCCTGAAGCAGCGCACCGCAATTCATAGTATCCCTGCGAGATGATGTTGAAGCTGTAATCACTTCGCCACCTGACTGAACCCCATATTCATGCTGTATTCATGAGCCTGCTGCGATTCTGGTAGCCAGACAGAAACCTGTGTGTAGGCACTGCAGTCTGTTGACCATATGTTAGTGCAAAGCTTTCCTGTGCACCAGCTGCGCATGTGGCCTGCCAGCGGGACGCCCAGGTTTCATCAAGTTTGCCTGACATCTCGTACAGCCAGGAACCATTACGGGAACCACCAGGAACCCTTTTACTTTGCCCTTTTTACTCACTGTGTTAAATAAATCAGTGCTACATTATTAAACACTCCGGATCGTTCTGTTATTTCTATAAGAAATAATTCAACAGTAGGGTGGAGTGATGAAGGTGGTTTTGGGAGAAAAAGAGTTGATAAAAGCATTTCAGGAGAAGACCGCAATTTTCTGATAAATTCTGAACAGCTGTGCTACCTCTGTCCTTACACTTTGGTCTGGCATTGCCAGTTGATTTATGAGATCCACAGCGGAGATAACTACGGCCATTCCAGCAGGTTTTGGAGGCGGTCTCATGCAAAAATATGAGTGGGGAAGGTACCTGCCTGAGAAAGATTGCATCTGTACGTTCACTGTTAAATTTACATTTTAACTTTCACAGAAATCTGCAGTAACATCTGGAAGTCCATGTTTGCCTCACAGATGCCATCACGATTGCGACAGATGAATTAATTCAGTGTTTTACCCACGGTTCATTTCAATATGACCAAACTTTCTGTGCCTGAAATCCCTACCCTCTCAGAAATCAGTAGCCCCGACTCCAACATATTCCAACAGAAGTGCACAGAACATTTACAGTATAATGCTACTGTGTGTGACCCCAGAAGGCTACTGTGCTCTACCATGAAGAAATTCCACCTATATCAGACCGGCCTTTAGTTAACAGTCGAACTGATTATGCTGTCTGGGTTGTAGGGGCACACTCTGACTTTCTTGTCAATCAAAGTGATGGTAACCAATCGAGGGCATCTCTAAGCTCTTGTATGTAGAAGATGGTGGATAAGGTTTTCTTCTGAGTGTGTTACTCTGTCCTGACTGTGTAAACAGCCTGTTTGTAAAAATGTTCCGGTTTAACAGGGTTACATGCTAACTTTTCACGTTCTTGCTAACGCATAAATAAAATCCTAGAAATAACTGGAAAAGTGAGCTTGTTGGTATTTTAGTCTTAATACTATGTTATAAATTATTGTTGAGACAGCCCCACAAATGAAGGGCTGAAAAATTTATGTATATATTTAGAGGAAATATCCATGTTTATTACATTTAGCATTCAAAGAATTCAGTACAACAAATTCATAAACATATTATCTGTTTAACGAGTTTATGTTCCGTTAAACTTCTTATTTTTTACTGTTTGGTCCATGAACATTTATTAAACTGTGAGTTTGTCTACCTACCTGACTCAGACTGTGTGTGTTTTATCTGTGGGTTTCAGGGTTTTTTTAAATTGTTTTAAAAAAGTTAATTTAATTGTCATCATGCAAGTCAGCGATATCTAACATCCAATCAATCCAATTCAAGCATCAACTAAGTGCCACACTTATTGGGTTTCCTGTGATGGGCACACACGGACACCGGACAACCCACCAAGCCATATTAAATGTCTATGGTGCTTCACACGGGAGCGCTACTATACATTGTTGTGTTCTAGAATCTGGAGGGTTATTATCTTTTTAGCATCTCTAGTTTCTTAAGTCAGGTCTCTGAAATGACACCAAAGTAAATTATTAGGATTAAAAACATCTGTAAAGTTAACCATCTTCAACTGAAAGCAAATCACCGTTGTAGAATTAGCATCTGATCACGTATGAGATCAGTGTAACACTCTCTTCGTTTTGGGTAAATGGGCTGTTTTTATTTTCCCACCCTGTTTTGGAAAGAACATCTGTTCTGAAGGACATTGGAAAAGGTACTGGGTGACATCCAGCTTCAACACACACACACACACACACACACACACACACACTTCAGCCTCAGTGGAGCAATAGGACATTTTTACACTTCAGGACTTTCTACTGTATTTTTCTGGAGGAGGATGTCGAGTCGTCTCATACATTTTTATGCTCAGTACAATACTGGCACAGTCGAGTGCGAAAGATTTTGCTTCATTACGCTTCATCATTTGCTTCATTTTGCTTCTTTATTTTTGAAAAGAAGAAAAAATACCATATGAGCGAAAATAGTAATAACCAGTAAGAAAGGAAGGATTGTAAGTGGAGCAAAATAATAATATATTTATATCATTCATTCATTTAGTTTCTAAGCCTCTTAATCTTAATTAGGGTCGCAGGGAGGCTGGCGCCCATTTCAGCCAATTGTGGGTGAAAGCGGGTACACCCTGAACAGCTCACCAGCCCATCACAGGGCAACACACATACAACCATTCACTCTCACACTCACATCTGGGGCAATTTAGAACAGCCAGTTAGCCTTATATTCATGTCTTTGGAAAGTGGAGTACGTGGAGGAAACCCACACGGCACATGAAAAACATGCAAACTCCAGACAGAAACGCCCATGCCGAGGGCGAGACTTGAACCCAGGAGCTTGTCGCTGTGTGGCGGACGTTCTAACTACTATGCCACTGTTCCGCCTCATGTTATCATGTTAGGTGCTAATCCAGATGTTTTTAAGTAACGATTTTTATGTTAGCGAGTTGGAAGCAGGTGTTGGAGCATCTGTTCCTTGTATAATTAAAAACAAAATCAAAATTACAGAAAAATCACTTTCAGAAAAAAACCCCATAAATCTCCAGGCATCATTTTACATTTAAACCAGTATTTTTTATTCTTCCCTATTAGGCACCAGACTTCATCGCCACAGAGGACAGCTGTTTATCGAGAACAGATCAGAAAATTCATCCAATTAAACTCATTTTGCCTCAGAATTTTTGAATGTTGGTTTTTGTTATTGTTGTTGCTTTCTATCTCCGCCCTGTACAGCGTGGATATGATGATGTACGTCTCCATAATATACTCACAGCGTTGTTGAGTCTCAGCTGCTCACATGAACACGTTCCCCGGCAGTACTTACTCACACACTGACAAATCCACGACCCCCTGCTCTTATATTCAGGAAACAAAAGGTCAAAGCTGAAACATGAGGCCTAATGCATGAGCCCCTGTGACAGGAGATGCGGAAAAGGGAGGCAATTTATGCCGTGCAAAATGTCAGACAACTTGATCACAGAGTGTAAAAAAAATCATTCGTCTGTTTTTTTGCAACTCTCTCTCTCTCTCTCTCTCTCTCTCTCTTTTTCTGTCTCTCTCTTGCTCTCTCTCTTTTTCTCTGTCTCTCTCTCCCTCTCTCTCTCGCTCTCTCTCTCTGTCTCTCTGTATCTCTCTCTCTCTCTCTCTCTCTTTCTTTCTCTCTCTCTTTCGGTCTCTCTCTCACTCTCTGTCTCTCTGTATCTCTCGGTCTTTCTCTCTCTCTCTCTCTCTCTTTCTCTCTCTCTTTTGGTCTCTCTCTTACTCTCTGTCTCTCTGTATCTCTCGGTCTTTCTCTCTCTCTCTCTCTCTATCACTATCTTTCTCTCTCACTTTTTCTCTCTTTGCCTCTGTCCGTCTGTCTCTCCCTTCCTGTCTGTCTCACCGTCTCTCTATATATCTCTGTCTCTCTTACTCTCTCTACCTTTATCTCTCTCTTTCTCTCTGTCTCTCTCTGTGTGTGTGTCTTTCTTTCTCTCTCTCACTCTTTTACTGTCTCTTTATTTTTCCTCGCTTACTTTATTTTACTTGAGGTTTTGAGATTTAATTGATCGAGAAGGATTTGTGAGGTTTGATGTTTGCCTGTTTTTAGACTTTTATACAAAGTTAAGGTCAAGTAAAGGTCAAAAAAAGAATATTTTCTTTAATTATAGAAATCTATTTTACAGTACAATGTAACTGAGATCATTCTGCTCCTGTGTAATGTACGTGTATCTCTAAAAGTAAGGTAACGGTCTGTCGGGCTTTTTACACCTGAGCCTACTGGCTCATCAGAGATGGAGCTTATCCCCAGTTTCTGTAGCGGGAAGCAACTAGGAGCTCAACTGTATTTTTTACTGGTACCTATTTATACTGCTGTGTAGACAGAGCTACGTAGGGAGTTAAGACCTCACCAAGGGATCTTATCATGGTGATGGTCTAACAGTGATTCGAACCCATGATCTCGAATCTTGATCATGAGCCCAGCAGCCTAACCGCTACACCACTAGCCCTACACAGCTAAACAGAGCTAAACAGAGCTAAACAGAGCTAAACAGAGCTAAACAGAGCTAAACAGAGCTAAACAGAGCTAAACAGAGCTTGTGAGAGTATCTCAAGTTGTATATATATATATAAAAATTCCAAGCCGCAGACCAATGAGACTGGAGATGTTCCGGTGTACGCTATACCGTTGGTAATACTGTAAAAATCAACCCAAGAAAAACATTTTATTATATATACATCTATAACTGGATAAAAATGATGACATCATAATGATTGGCTGTAATTCCGTTGTACACTGTACATGATACAGTAGTACTCTTTAAAATGCTCTTTAGACCAGTGCACTAAGCACCTGAACATAAAAAGGTCAATGATATTAAGTAATCATCCATATCATGTTGACCTTTCACCGGACTGTAATCACGGCCATTAACTGACCAAACCGCAAAACGTTTTAAAGGTTACCTGGAAGAAAGAGACACCCTCGAGTGACGCAGACGATGGAGTCTTGATGCTGATACCATCACAACCTTTACACTGCTGATTCGATATACAGTCTATCACTCCATCTCTCTGTCTCTCTCCATTGATGCCAGATCTCATCCATGACATTTAGTGTTAAAGGAAAAGAAGTTCTTTATGCTTCCTGTGGATGAAATGGAGACGTGTCTGTGTGCCATATTATCACCAAAGTTTGGTTTGTTTTACATTTAAATTTGTTGCAGTTCGGGTAAATATGTCCCATGGTAACTTTTTAAAATTTTCCTGTGCTTTATGATGGCACACAGGGATTTTACAAAGATAGTAACCAGAAAAACCATCTTGGAGTCCATGATTTTGAAACAATTGGGATTTCCCATGAGTATATATTAGACTTAGACTTAGACAGACTTTATTTGTCACTTGAAAATGAGATTTTGATGCAATGGCTCAGAGCACAGCAGAAATGAAAACAAAAATATTAATAAAAATTGTATAAATATACATATAAAAATGTTTGTTTAAAAAAATAATTAAAACATAGATATATATTACACAGTGATATGGCACAGCACAGAGGTCCGTAGTGGTGCAGTCCTTATTTGGTGTGTGTGGGCTTGTGGGTGAGGAGGGAGGAATAGTTTAATGAGTTAAACAATCTCATGACATGCGGGAAGGAACTATTGTTGAGGCTGGTTGTTCCGCTCCGTAGGCTGCGGAATCTTCTTCCAAAGGGCCAGCAGTGAGAACAGTCCATGGTGGGGGTGGGAGGGGTCTCTGGTGATGTTTTGAGCCCTGGTCAGACAGCGTTTCTTTGCAATGCCCTCGAGGGGAGGAAGTGAGGTCCCAATGATTTTCTCGGCTGTCCAAACGGCTCTCTGGATGGACTTCCAGTCAAGTGGTTCAGGTGTTGCCTAGGAGGGCTTTGTTTCTGTGGCGGCAGGAGGGCACAAGTTTGTTACGTTTATTCACTGTTGATAGTTCAGGGTGACATATGATCAGAAACTTCTCTTTAAGACAGAAGTTGCATTTTTTACTCGAGCTGTTGTAGGGTGAGTTCGATGACAGGATGCGCCAGGAAATGGAATGTTCAATGTTGCTGTGTTTGAGGTTCCAGATGTGTTTGGTGAGTTCTGTGCTGTTTTTGTGTTTGGCGTGGTGGAATGAGGCGGTGTGATTTCTATATCTTGCTTTGAAATCGTTT
>JAOUQZ010000001.1:23515338-23528543 GCA_028564935.1 Neosilurus hyrtlii
ATCCACTGAGTTCTTGACTGATGGTATACTTAGTCTGTGTCCTGATGAACCAGTATAAGAATATATTCACTGATAATCACTTTAAAGCACTTCTGTAAGTCGCTCTGGATAAGAGCTTCTGCTAAATGATGTAAATATAAATGTAAATCATGGCCTCTTCAGGGTTGAGATTATAATCATTTTCCATACCCCCATGCCCCCCCCCCCCACACACACACAAAAAAAGAGGACATACAAGGACCATGTTCTTCCAAAAGTAAAGGCAGAAGAAGAAATTTCCTTACTCGCTATACAAGTAAGGTGTGTGACCTCAAGAGCTCAATCAGACAGGTGATAAACCGAGCCAGTAAGAACGTCGTGACTCGAGCGACCCCGCTGACTCTCTGAGGCCTTGTCCGTCAACTCGAGCCAGCGTTCTCTGACAGCTTCCTGATGAAAGGTTTAACCGTGACACCTGTGAAAGAAAGAAAAAAAATCACATTGAAAAGAAGCTGTTCTCTATAGCTTTCTTCCTCAGACACATCATGAATATTCATGGATGATGTAAAGGAAGTAGAATATAAAAATACAGTATACGTAAGGATCATCCGGTCTTCTCTGAGCATCCTTCACAGACGGAGACGCGCATCGAACACGTCTTTGTAACACACAAAGATGTTATTTACGTTGACAGCCAGTCCAATCCCGGTTATCAGCGAAGTGTGTTTGTAAGCTGAGCGCCTGTCACACTAAAAATCCATACTCCATTTGCCTGATTCTAATCACTCCGCTTCTCATCCAGTCCGAGTCCCGAGTCCCGACTCTGTTTATCAGCGCAAAGGAAAAGAAAACTTGTTATTCTGCGACTCGGTTCCAGCGAGCGATATCTGATGTGCCTGTGATGTTCTTTTGAGAAGGAAAAGGAAAAAAAGAATGTGGCTCTGGAGCATCTTCATTCGTTAGTATTTAGAACTGACAGGAAAGGTCAAAGCAAAGGGATAAATAAGACACCAATGAGACGAGTTCAGAAAAAAAAAAAAAAAACAGGACTGGCATTTAGGCTCTTTATAAAATTTACTACCTCACATACGACGAGACTTAGGTGTAAACGTTCAGTTAAAGATTCAGTTCAGCATCATTATGGAAAGTGGAAGCAACTGTTCGTGCTAGGCAGCATTTCAGTAGCAGATCATCCTGTCACCTGTCATCAGTTAGCAAGTTCTGGCGGCGTTCACACTTTTTGCATGAGAACTCGCATGATTTTAAGAGCGTCATAGAGGAGTAGGCCTACCTGCGAAGACACGGTACTTACATAACGCGCCCTCTTCAACTCCTGTCATTTACATGTGTTCACTCGGGATCCCAAGTGGCTCATTAACAAGGTGCGCCGGCGTTATCATCCTGGAGATCGCAAATTGGAATCCAGGTTGATGCACACAGCCATCCACAAGAGCTCTCAGGAGAGGCTTCCCTGTCCTCAGCCAATCATGGCCATTTGTTGGCGCATGCATATGATTTACCTCTGAGTGTGTTATGGCATGAGTGTGTTACGTACATATGCATGTGTGGACTTTTTGAAGGAAGCCAGTGCTTGCTTTCAAACCTCTCGCATTGGTGGTTGCATGTGACAGGGAGGCAATGCTTGATGGGTGGGAACTGACTGACTAAATTGGGGGGCGAAACGGTGGCATAACAACAACACTACTAGCATAAAATATCACTGTTATGATTTACCAACACTGATTTTGCCTCTCAGTCATGCAAAATTAAGCAAGAAAATATGTATTTTAAAAAAAACTAATACATTTTAAATAATTAAAACGATTCCAAAAACATTTTGAGCTATTATTTATTTATTTATTTATTTTTGAGTCTGGTTTATATTCCGTCAGCGACTCACGCTCCAAGCTTAGCGAGATTAACGTCCTGTGCCGTGTAATCACACACATTTCATGTTTCCCAGAACACCTTCCCAAACATAATAAAACCTTGTGTGTTAATGACATTGAAATCAGCGCTATCCTGATGACTGCGGTGATGAAATGAGCTTTCGCGCACAGCTTGAGAGAGAGGACGGGGGGCCAAACCTGCCAAACGCATTAAACTGGGGGGTAAAAATGGCTTCCTAACTGCCTCGCTCAGCTCACTAGGTTTAAGATACAATGAATCCGCAGTCCTCGAGTGTAGCGTCGTGTTACGGGAGATGTATTGCTGGAACGCTGAAGCTAATTAAATGGAGGTGACAGATTCTAGCAGCGTGTCGCTTAAATGAAGTCTGTCATGCAGTAGCTAGGGGTTTGAGAAGAATGAATTTTTAAACGGCAGAGAAAGCATGCATTTATTTATTTATTTGTTTGTTTATTAGGAATGGCAAGCACTACATTCTGAGAACGATTTTTAAAACTCAGCTACAGGTGATGACATTCTAAACCTGCCTTCATAACGTGTTTGTATGTATGTGTTCTCTGCCTCGCAGAGGTTCTTTACAGGAAAATCCCATTTATCCATTTGCCGAAACGTTTAGTGTCGCGGTGAGGCTGGAGCCTATCTCAGCCGAATCTGGGCGAAGGTGGGGTACACCCTTCAAAAAAACCCAAAAAAACAGCTCGCCAGTTCATCGGTAGAAGGATATCAGAGTACCTGGAGGAAACCCACACAAGCATGGGGAAAACATGCAGACTTCACACAGAAGCAGGGAGGCCGGAGCCTATCTCAGTCAACACTGGGCGAGGGCGGGGTACAAGTGAATGAATTAATATAATAATCCATTCTATATAATAATAAGTATTAAATACTGCATTTAAAATGTGAACAGATGATGTCACTGCTTTCATGATGCTAATTGCGCTAGGAAATGCTAACCTGAATGTTAGGATATTCATGGATAGATTGCATTTACTATTTTTAATCGCGGAACATCAGAACACTGTGTCAGAGTATCGATGAAGAATAAAAATTAAATTGAGATAAAAAGGGGCGTGGCTTTCAGGGAGACAATTCAAAGCACCTATCATTTTCTAAGCTGCCTAATCCTAATTAGGGTCGCGGGGAGGCTGGTGCTCATCTCAGCTAACTCTGGGTGAGGGCGGGGTACACAAAGAACAGCTCGCTAGGCCATCGCATTGCCAACACACATACAACCATTCACACTCACACTCACGGGCAATTTGAAACAGCCAATTAGCCTAACATGCATGTTTTTAGACTGTATGAGGAAACTGGAGCACCCAGATAAAACCCACACAAGCACAGGTGGAACAAACTCCGCACAGAATTGCTCTTGCTAAGCCCGGGACTTGAACCCAGGACCTTCTTGCTGTGAGCTGGACATGCTACCCACTGTGCCGTCATGCCTCCCCAACACAGATATTTGTTTGTCTGTGCTCAGTTTTATTCCTTCGGTTTTTAACCAGAAGGAAGCCCACACAAGCACAGGGAGGACATGCAAACTTCACACAGAAATGCCCTGAGAGCGGAAATCGAACCCAAGCCTCCCTGCTGTGAGGTGGACGTGCTAACCACTACGCTACAGTGCCGCCTCTTTGTTTTTATAGAGGAGAAATATAGTATGGTATGTTTCATATATGTTTCATTGATTTCCCATAGCAGCATGCTTTGATCATAAACTTGTTGTTATGCATTATACACAAAGGTTGGCAGGTCTCACTGTTTCATCATTGTACTACCTTTTAATTAATTAAGTAATTTTATTTATTTATTTGTTTGTCTGTCGCGATGATTTATTTATTTACTTACTTACTTACTTACTTACTTACTTACTTACTTACTTACTTACTTACTTACTTACTTACTTATTTATTTATTTATTTATTTATTTATTTATTTTATTTTATTTTATTTTTTTTTGGTGTGGGGTTTACATGTCCCAGCAGTGCAATGTCTTTCTTCTGTCTATTATAACGTAACCTTGTATCTTGTGACTGTGGCTAATTGCTGTAGCACGTTGCCGGTGATGAGCATATGGCAGGTAATGCCTCCATCATTACAGTAATCATCATTCATCTGCTGGTGAAGGAATCCATCTTCTTTAATGACGAATATATCAAGAGCGCTATTACATAAGTCCTGGATGTATAAGACAATACTCCGAGGCATTCATTCGAAGTAACATCTTCAGACTGAACGCCGGGCGAGACCCTGTGAATCCGGTTCCCCCACAATGCTTTGCACTCAGACGGTTCTCTTACATGCTGTGAAAAAATAGACAGGATTACAGAAACATTTATGACAAGGGTTCGGTCTCTCGCTTCGAGGCTAACTGAAATGCGATTCGGGTCAGAGATTTGACGGCAGTCGCGCTGGTCTTTCGAGAGCTTGGGTTCACCTCTGCCATCCTCCGAGCAGAATGCTCTCATCCTGTCGGTCCGTGAACACATCCCCGTACCGTTTATCTGGTCAAAAAGTCTGTTGTTGTGCTGTAAACTGCCAGGGTCCTCAAGGACACGGCGGATACAAACACAGGACTGATTTCCAGCACCGAAACAATCCACTGTCACCGAGACTGTGATTCAGAAGCTGTGCTGGTTCATGTACAGAAACTTTACACGAACTTTATTTACTTTCTATCATTCATTCATTTGGCTAACGGCTTAATTTTACTATGGTCGCAGGGAGGCTGGAGCCTCTCTCAGCCAACACTGGGTGAAGGCAGGGTACACCCTGAACAGCTCCCCAGACCGTCACAGAAAAACACACAACTATTCACACCCATACTTACAACTACAGGCAATTTAAGCCAATAAGCCGACTGTACATGTCCTTGGACTGTAGGAGGAAACCAGAGTACCCAGAGGAAACCCACGCAGGCAAAAGGAGAACACGCAAACTCCACGCAGAAATGCCCTCGCCAAGCCCGGGACTCGAACCCACGACCTTTTTGCTGTAACCATTACGCCACCATGCCGCCTTGTAACAAATAACAGATATAAACAAATGCATTTATGTATGCATATGCATTTATTTACGCATATATGCATAAATGACAGATCCCAGTCGAAGGCGTTTCTGTGTGGAGTGTGCATGTTCTCCCTGTGCTTGTGTGGGCTTCCTCCGGGTACTCTGGTTTCCTTCCACAGTCCAAAAACATGCACAGTAGGTTAATTGGCTGTTCCAAATCACCCCTGGCTGTAAGTAAGTGTGTGAATGGTTTTGTGTGTGGTGACCCTGTGACAGTCTGGCTAGCTGTTCAGGGTGTACCCTGCCCTCACCCAGAGTCGGCTGAGATGGGCTCCAGTCTCCCCTCCACCTTAGTAAGACAAATCGGTTCAGCCAGTGAATGAATGAGTGGTTCCATCTGTTTCACCAGAGGTTGTATTTTTAAGTCATGAGGGAACGAAAATAATCGAAACAGTTTACTGATATTCAGATAAAATTCTTTTTATCTGCTTGTTCCATGATATTCACGTTACCTAAATCTGTACTTAAGCCTCGGAAAATAGGTCTGATACCCCCTTCCCAGAGAAAAACGTCGTTAATCCTTCCTCAGATTGGCCATCATCTTAAAAACGATAAGATGGTAAATGAGGTCACGCGACCTCTCGGGGAAAAGGCACGGAAGCCTGAAATGGAGAATCCAAATCAGAATTGATTCTGAGATGATTAAATTCAATGGATGAGTAACAGGAAAAAAAACAACAACAACAGCTGTTTGATCAATTCTGACTCGAGGTTAACTGAGTGTTAAGCTGACGTTTCTGGTACACGTGGTTTTCTTTAAACATGTTTTCTGATTGCTTACACTGGATGTGCAGTCATGCAGACTGTTTATAATGCTGTGCGGTGCGTCGCCGTGAAAGGTGCACAACCTCTATTTGGCATTTCTTGAGCTCTTTCCTCTCTCCGACTTTAAGATTTCTCTCTATGGAAATGGGCTGCATTTTCAATTTGAGCAGCTCGAGCAAGCACACACTCGACATGCGATGATGTTATAACAAGGCATCCATCAGAACCATCTTCTCTCCATGTTCACGTCTGACTGGGTTTCTGGGGGTTTTTTGGATCCTAAAATGAAATTCCTACGTAGTACTTAGCATTTTTGTTATCATAGTACTAGCATGTACTATGAAACTGGGGTTTTTAGTTACCTTTCTATGTCCATTTTTCCAACCATCTATCCATCCAGCCATTTAATCATCTATGCATTTATTTATCCATCTATTTATTATTTATCCATCTATAATTTATCCATTTTTAATCCATCCATCTGTTCATCTGTCCATCCAATCATCCATGTTTCTATTGATCCATCCATCTGTTATATATCCATCTATTAATCCATTTACCCATCCATCCATTCAATTATCTATGAATTTATTGATCCATCCATCCATTATTTATCAATCTATTATTTATCCATTAATTTTTATCTGTCTATTAATCCATCCATCCATTAATTAATCCATTCGTTCATCCATCCATCTATTAATTCATCCATCCATCCAACCATCCATCAATCCAATCATATATGCATTTGTTGATCCATCCATCCATTATTTATCGATCTATTATTTATCCATTAATTTTTTAACTATCTATTAATCCATCCATCCATTTATTAATCCATTCGTTTATCCATCCATCCATTATTTATCAATCTATTATTTATCCATTAATTTTTTATCTGTCTATTAATCCATCCATCCATTTATTAATCCATTCGTTCATCCATCCTTTCATTATTTATCGATCTATTATTTATCCATTAATTTTTTATCTATCTATTAATCCATTCATCCATTTATTAATCCATTCGTTTATCCATCCATTCATTATTTATCAATCTATTATATATTTATTAATTTTTTATCTGTCTATTAATTCATCCATCCATCCATCCAATCATCTATGCAGTTTTTTATCCATTTATTATTCATCCATCTATCAATCCAACCATCCATCCAACCATCCATCCATCCAATTATCTATGCATTTATTGATCCATCTGTCTATTATTTATCCATCTGTTTTTATCGACTGTTTTTTCTCCATCTATTAATCCATCCATCCATGCATCCACCCATCCATCCATGGATCCTTTATTCCATTCATCTATTTATTCATCCAACCATGCATTGCATCTAAGAATTCCTCTATCTATCCATCCATTCATTCTCCACCACATATCCAAGTACGGTTTATGGGGCAGCAGTTTGCACAGAGATTTCCAGGCCTTCTTCTCCCTAGCCACCTTCTTCAGCTCTACCAGTAGAATGCTGATGCCCCTCCATGCCAGTCAAGAGATATAATCTCTCCAGCATGTCCTTGGTCTGCCCCGGGGTCTCCTCCTGGTCAGATATCCCTTGAATACCTCTCCTCGGAGGCATCCACGAGGCACCCTATCCAAATACCTGAACATACCTCAAATGGCTCCTTTGAATTATGATGAGCAGCAGCATCTCTACTCATATAATTTTAGTAGGCTGATTTAAAATCAAGTGCGTTATCTATTGAGGAGGATTGCAGTTAGTGGAGAAGAGCGCGTATTAATAAATAATATACATACTGTATATAAATAACATTTACGTATTAAGTTTTATCTGTTTGACCTTAATTATAACTCTTGTTTGGACTTTGGTGTAGTGGGTAGCGTGTCCACCTCACAGACAGCAGGTCCTGGGTTTAAGTCCCGGCCTTGGGCGTTTCTGTATGGAGTTTGCATGTTCTCCTCATGCTTGTACTAGTTTCCTCCAGGTACTCTGGTTTCCTCCTACAGTCCAAAGACATGCACATTAGGCTAATTGGCTATTTCAAATTACCCCTTGTGTGTGAGTGTGAATGGTTGTGTGTGTTGGCCATGCAATGGTCTGGCTTTTCAGGGTGTTCTCTGCCCTTGTCTAGTGTCAGTGGGGATAGGCTTCAGTCTCCCTGCAACCCAAATTGGATTACGCGATTCAGCCAATGAGTGAGTGAGTGATTTAAAAAAAAAGCATTTAGGCATGGGCTCTATAAAATTACAGTTATTAGAGCCAATATCCTTCACACACACACACACACACACTCACACACACACACACACACACACACACACACACACACTGATTCATTGTGATTAAAAGTCCTAAAATTTGAAGCAAGCAGCAGCAGCGGCGCGGTTACAGAGAATCGTTTTGTCTTGATGCTATCTTTCGAGGTTTTAAGGTTAATACCGCTCAGAAGAGAAGAAAGAAATGCGGCTTCAGTTCTGGGCTTAAATGAAATTACTTATTTTCAAGTACGCCAAGATCCTTGGGTCAATTTAAATATGCTCAGAAACAATAGCTGCTTTTTGATACCGGGGGCCAAGAAATTCCCAATTATTTTACAATATTCTAGAGATGATATGAAGCGTCTCCTGGCTCACCTAAAATTAATGACTTGTGGGCGAAAGTGTCTCGGTAGGGAACATTAGCGCTAATAATGGAGAAGGAATATATTTTCACTAAAGTTAAACTGTTAGATCGTGACTTTTTGAATGCGTGCACACTACCTCACTCAGTCATTTTCTAAATGGTTTAATCCTATTAACGTCGCAGGGAGGCTGGAGCTTATCTCAGCCGATACTGGGAGAAGGCGGGGTACACCCTAAACAGTTCGCCACACCCTCAATGTGTCAACACACACCCACGACCATTGATACTTATCCTCACATCTAGGGGTAATTTGGAACAGCCAGTTAGCTTAATGTGCATGTCATTGGACTGTAGGAGGAAACCGGTGTACCCAGAGGAAACACACACAAGCATGCTAACTCCACACAGAAACACCCTAGCCGAGCCAGGGACTCGAACCCAGGACCTTGTTGCTGTGATGCAGACATGCTTTGCGAATACACTTGCTCATAGTTATTTGCCAACCCGCCTAATCCCACTAGGGTCACTGGGATGCAGGAGCCTATTTCAGCTGACACTGGGCGAAGGTGGGGTACACCCTGAACAGCTCACCAGACCATCACAGGGCCAACACACCCAAACGTTTTCATCTAGGGGTAATTTGGAACAGCTAATTAGCCTAATGTGAATATTTTTGGAGTGTAGGAAGAAAACCAGAGTGCCCAAATGAAACCCACGCAAGCACGTGGAGAACATGCAAACTCTACACAGAAACACCTTCGCTAAGCCTGGGACTTGAACCCAGAACCTTTCTGCTTAGAGGTGGACATGTTATAGGGATATAGATAGTTAAAAAATAAAATTGGCTGTGATATGCTGGGGGCCTGGTGTGTGTGTGTGTGTGTGTGTGTGTGTGTGTGTGTGGCGGGAGGATGGCAGGGATTCAACTCATCTGAATCTGCAGATCAACCCAAAGTTTTTCTTTATCCTATTATGAAATCTTTCTATCCCGATGGGCGTGGTCTCCTCAATGATAACCCCACCCCCAATGACAAACTGAATCAACTCAGACATATGATTCATTGAATCGACTCAGGAATCGAATTGAGCTTCCCATCACTACTAATGTGTCATTTGATGGCTCCGCCCATTTCATGCCTAACTTCCCAGCAGTTCTATATTATCTTCTGGGTTTTGATGGGGTTGTTACTCACCCCACTGTGAACCCACTACTCACACTAATCATACAGTATTTGGGAAGCTTGTATTCAACCACAGGAGGAAGTGAAAGGACACATGTACGGACACTATCCAGTTAATATGTACTATTCTGTTAATAAGGTGAAGGTGGCTCTTATTTCTGGTTAAACTGTTTATATTTATTTATTAATTAAATGGTCGAGTATTTACTGTCAATAAGCATCAGGAGATCCTAGATGCAATCTGTTGACGCCACTCTGCCTCGATTATTCACGCTCAGTCTGAGATACGGCGCTGGAATCATCTTGGATTTATTTGATCCACGAGATGAAGTGTGGAATCAGGAGAAACAGGAGCGCTTCTGAAAGAGTTTTCATTACTATACATACACATGCTGGATATAAATCTGTTTGTATATTAGTGTTCAAGGTTCGCCGTGTTTCGGCTGTCGTTTGTGTCACAGCTGATTCCAGAAGGGAAATGTTTTAACAGAAGTAAGTGTCAAGGCCGATTTATGAAGCACACAGAAAGCTGTTGGCACTCACACACATTCATATATTCATTCATTCTTCTTCTGTAACTGCACTGTACTCGTCATGAACTAATTCCTCTCCTGGAAACATCCATTCATCCATCCATCCATCCATCCATCATCTATACCGCTTATCCATCAGGGACATGAAAGAAGCTGGAGTGGATCCTACCTGAGTTCAGGTGAGGGGCGGGAATACACCCTGACCCGGTTGCAGGATTCAGATTGGCTGCAGTGGCTGCTGAACCTTTTGGTGGTTAGCACATCTGCCTCACAGCTGGAAGGTTCTGGATTCGAGGCCAGGGCTCAGCGAGGATGCTTCTTTGTGGACTTTGCATGTTCTCCTCATGCTAGCTTGGGTTTCCTCTGCATACTTCGGTTTCCTCCCACAGTCCAAAGACATGCACATTAGGCTATTGGCTGTTCCAGATTTTCCCTCGGTGTGAGTGTGTAGGGTTGTGTGTGAATCGATGGACTGGAGAACTGTCCAGGGTGTACCCATCTTCATCCAGAGTCGGCTGAGATAGGCTCCAGCCCCCCGTGGCCCTAAAAAAGGATAAAGATGTTCAGGAAATTAATTATTGAATGATAGAATAAATAATATATGCACATCAAAATATAGCTCAAATTTGTTTCTTACATGTATGGGCATTGTAATGCTAGTCAGTCAGTCAGTCAGTCAGTCAGTCAGCTAGTTAGCTAGTTTTATAGTCAGTTAGCTAGTTAGCTAGCTAGTTAGCTGGTTAGTTAGCAAGTTAGCTAGCCAGTGAGTTACTTAGTTGGTTGATTAATTTGCTGTTGGTTAATTATTTTGTTGGTTGGTTGATCGATCAACCTCTTTGAAATGTAAGCTACCAATAATCCAATGTGAATCCCATGAATGCTCCGTATACAGCGTGGGACAATTCATAGTTTAAATTCCACCCAAATAGTAGCAGAGAATATCCAATGGGAATCCCTCAGAGCCCCAGACATCATAAATACTTAGACATTCTCCAGCCACGCCGCATCCCGTGCGGTTAAGACGCATATAAAAGTGAACCATTGTTCATCGTTTCTTTAAGATCCTCCGTTCTCTCAGTCTGCCGCACAGGTGCTGCGCCGTTCGACTCAATCCATCAGCTCATTTTCCAAGGCCACATCTGTAGGTGTTCTCCAAGGAGACAGAGTTTTTCAGTAGGTCTTTTAATAATAAATAACCACACAGCACCATCCCGCTTGTTATTTTCACTCCAGCTGGAGCTCGCCGTCTATCACCGCACACTAAACAGGGTTTTTTCATATTAATGTTTGTTATCGTGCTGCAGAGGACATATTATACAGTATGTAAGGAATAAAGCAGTGTGTCATTGTGTAAAAGGATAAAGAATGTTTTTTTTCCGTATTATTCCTCAGCATTTTCCAACATTATTGCAGGTTTTATTCTTTAATAGTTACGTTAAATATCAAAGTAACATTGGCAGAAATAAGTCCCTGTTGTCAGTTAACCCTTCACTGTGGTTAGCATGTCCGCCTCACAGCAAGAAGTCTTTCAGGCTCAGCAAAAGCATTTCTGTGTGGATTTTACATGTTCTCCCTGTCCTTATGTGGGTTTCTCCGCGGACTCCTACACTCCAAAGACACGAGTGTGAGTGGTTGTGTGTCTGTATGTTGCCTAGCGATGGACTGGCAAGCTGTTTAGGCTGGACTCCGCCTTCACCCAGAGTTGGCTAAGGCTCCAGCCTCCCTGTGACCCCCATTAGGGTGGCAAATGAATGAATTAATGAATGCTCTAAAGCGACTCGGTGGCGCAGTAGTTAGCATGTCTGCTCGATTCCCAGGCTCAGGGTGTTTCTATGTGGAGTTTGCATGTTCTCTCTGTGCTCGCGTGGGTTTCTTCTGGGTACTCCATTTTCCTCCCACAGCCCAGAAACGCTGCACAGGAGACTAATTGGTTGTTCCAAATCCCCCCCTGGGTGTGAGTGTGAATAGGTGTGTGTGTGTTTCCCTTTGACGGCCTGGCGAGCTGTTCAGGGTGTACCCCGCCTTCACCAGAGTCGGCCGAGATGGGCACCAGCCTTCCCGCAATGCTAATTAGGAATAAGCAGCTTAGCCAAGGAATGAATGAATGCTCGCTCTCTTTATCTCTAGCTCACTTTGTTTCTTTTTTCTTTCTTGATGTTTATAAGTTGAAAAAAAGCTGGTCATGTGACTGAGAAACAGCAAAGCGTAAAACATTTTTTAAGAAAGCGTTCTCATATGAACGATTATCCCGATTTTTATATTATATTTTATTATTATTGTATTGTATTGGATTAGATGTTACTTTCCCTCTCATTTGTCTTCCAAAGCGAAACCTGATTAAACCAAAAAAAGGAAGAAGAATTACACTAATTCCAATTTGTGAAGTGAGGGCACTTGCATGTGATTGGCTGGCGGTGTTGTGTCCCAGTGCTGGGCTTCATTGATTTGCATGGTGCGAGATGAAATGGATGATTGGTGCAGCCTCATTCCTCCGACTCTCAGCACTATTCTCCTGCTCAGGCACCTTTTTATCTCCGCTGCTGCTGCTTTTATAATGACGCTCATAAATTCCACAACAACAAAAGCTGTGCTCTGGCTGCATTTTAACTCGCACTTCCGGGTAATGTGATATATCGCCCTGTGGGTCATGATGGGTGGAGGACCACGTCTGGGCCACGATATCCATATACCTGCGTTTATGGATAGAACCTGCATGATGATTATTTAGTCGGAGTCATAGTTTGGAATATAGAATATTTGAAGGGTTTGGAGGCTGTTTGGAACAAAAATGTGAAAATTTATGCTTCATGAAGCTTTTATAGATTCACAGTACAATCGCACAGCACTTCAGTCATCAAATCATCATATATGTAATATTATTTTTTTTTCTGGTTATTTCATTTAAAACACATTTAATAGATGCAGTTGTCATCCAGGCAACAATAATGAATCCATTATCCTCCGAGAACTGCTGCAGTCATTATTCCTTTTTCTTTTTTTCCTTTTTTTACTCTCTTTGGAAGACACTGAGATTTATTTTTTATTTACTGATTTATTTTATTTTAGCTATAGATCTGTTTGTTTGTTTGTTTGTTTTTAATTCTATAAAAGCTACTCCTAAGAGCAAGAGATTAAAAACGGGGGGGGGGGGGGGGGGGGGTGGA
>JAOUQZ010000001.1:23530100-23541110 GCA_028564935.1 Neosilurus hyrtlii
CACACACACACACACACACACACACACACACACACACACACACACACACACACACACACACACACACACAACCTGTGGTTATGCGTGACATTTCGGCAACATCAATACAACGTTGTGTATACCAGACATGTACATGTTCTCAATAAACATTCTGGTCTAACGTTCTCACAGTGTTCAGATAACATTTTGTGCAACCAATCAAATCATGACCTTCAGAGAACGCTGTAATAATGTTACCGAGCGTTGTGTGTTAGCCGTAAGGGGGCCTCGCAACCAGTATCCAAATATCTGCAACTGAATCAAATTTTAAAGTAAAACGAGTGTCGATGAGACGCAAATATTTATGAGGAGGTGCTGTTTAATGTGCACCTGTGTGTATTGTAGATTCACGGAACACTGGGGTATTTTACATGGCGTATGATATGCAGTGATGATGTAATGCATGAGTTGTTGTATGATAGTGATATGATGTGTGTGTGTGCATAAGTACAGTATCGTCGGGGGTATATGACACATGTTGGGGTGTATTGTAGAGGATCTGACATCCGAAGATGTTTAAGGATCCCCAGCTCTACATGAAGGACACAGTGGTGAAGAAAATGTCCCAGATGCAGTATGTGTCCTGAATCTGCTGCGCTGTCAATCACCTTTCTCTCTTTTTCCATTTCATTTCCCTTTTCACTCCCTTACTGCACTGTACGCCTGGCAGAGAGGATTAACCGCGCTCACTGGATTTCTCTACCTCATTCATAAAGCCTAGCTTTACAATCAGACATGAAAAATAACATCATTTTGTTGTTGTTGTTGTTGTTGTTGAGTAGCACGAATACACGTGTTCTAAACTAATTACATAGTTTGGACCCATGCCAGTCCCTTCCAGCCGAACCTCCGAAAGCTGTTTGGATGCTGCGGTGGAATAATACACAGGACTAATCCCGAGGGGAGTTATGAACACACTTCCGTGTGCTGGCATGTCTGCTTTCTAATAAGTTCACTGCTATCTGGCCTAATGGAAAAAAAAAACAGCTTTGAGCTAAAGCTCATATAAAACCATTCTTCATCATTCTCTTTGAACTATAATAGAGCTCGTCTGTGCTCGGGATGAACCACAGCCGGTCCCTTTGTACTCTCTGTATCAGCTCGTATGTGTGCATGTCAGCGTGATTGCAGACCCTCTGAAGGAACAAGAGCTTTTATTTTATTTCTGATACGCAGCCACGGAAAGATTTTCAAACCAAAACAAGTACAGCTTGCCTGGCAATCTAATTACACCAGCGATTAAAGCGTGCGCGGAGGCGTACGCACGCACGCACGCCATCCACGCCTACGTTAAACGTATAGTGATAAAAGGACTGTAGAAGTGAAGATAATTAGGATACGCCAACTCTCTCTGCATCATTACACACATACACACACACACACACACACACACACACACACATGCTTCCTTTACGGAAGCAGCATGACCAAAGGAAGTGCACGTCATGTTTGACTCTGTCTGTCAGAAGCGTCTAAAGAAGTGTTAAAACAAGGAAATGATAGAAAGAGTGCCGGAATGTTTGACATTCTTTGTTGAAAAGTTCAGAAATTTGGAAACAAGAAGCAAACGTCGATCAAAGCGTGTGGGAGGCAGTTTCTACATCGGCGTGTGAGGGTGGCATGGCGGTGTAGTGGTTAGCAAGAGGGTCCTGGATAAGTGCCCTGTGCTGGACGAGGGCATTTCTGTGTAACGGATTTGTGTAGCCTGTGTGGTGCTTTCTGCTATTTTACACACACATTTCTGGTTACTCAGCTGTGACATATTATGACTTTGTCAGACATCATATGTGCACTAAAACACATACTATTTTAAATCAACAGTGTGTTTATAAAAATCACGAGCAATTTTCCAATCCAATCAGACCGCAGCAGAATCGACTGGTGTTTCTATTGTTAACATTGTTTTGTTTCATGTTGTTATTTCCCAGTGAATGATGGCAGATCGAGGGTACACTTGCAAGGTGTACGGCAGCATAGGCCCTAAGAGCCATTCTGGAGGCAGATGGAGTTTTAAACTGGTAGGACTCAGATGTTCCAGGGGATCGTATATCGGAGCCTACCGATTACAGTGATACTGAGTCTGTACCACTCGCGGAAGACGACCACAATGCTACCAGTTTTCAGCATCCAAATGACAATTTGCTGCATCCTGTCCCAGTTGGTGGTGATGATGATTTTGATCTGTCAAAAACACCTGTTTCACTATGTTGACTGTATATCTTGACCTTGAAGAGTCAAATATTTAAGGTATTTCATGCAGATATTATTTGTGTATAACAAATTAAATAAATCGAAAAAGAAATAAAACTTTATTTGATTTATTACTCAAAAAAGGTAATGAAATGACACTGTGGTCCGATCGGACCCCTGTCGGTATTATTTATCGGTAAAATATGTTGGTAGGATGAAGGTTAAGCACCATTTTGGCGGAGAAGTATCCTGAGTTTTTGTAGAAATGCGCCAGGGGTGTACCAACTTTTGTGGCCAGCCAGACAAGGAAGATATAAGTTACACATTCCTTTGGCTTCCTGTGTACAAATGTAAACATTCAGCATTAAAGAAACAGAAAGGATGAAAAAGAAATCATTCATTCATTTGCCGAACCATTTAATCCTACTACTGTCGGAAGTCGGAGCCTATCTGAGCTAACGCTGGGCAAAGGCATGGTACACCCTGAACAGCTCGCCAGAGGCGAGAGGTAACACACAACCGTTCACACTCATACTCACACCTAGGGGCGATTTGAAACAACCAATTAGCCTACTGTGCATGTCTGTGGACTGTTAGAGAAAACCAGAGTACCTGGAGGAAACCCACACAAGCACAGGGAGAACATGCACACTTGAGAAACAACCTCGCCGAGCTGGGGACTCGAACCCATGACATTTACCAGAATTATCAATCTATCCAGGCAGCACCCAAAACAAACGAACAATGCAATCTTTCCACCCAGAAATGTCCCAGGGACAATCTAACCTTCTGTACTTCACCTTCAGTTTCTCTCCCGACCGTAACGCTGCGGTGTGATGCGCACTGTTTCACCGCGGAGTCATTTGGCAGCCAAATGAAGAGTGCACCACATGAAGAGCACTATGGGGACCTGAAGAAAACCCTGCCACAGAGGAGTGGAGTGTGAATTAGGCAGAGTCATAAGAGAGAGGTGGTGGTGGGGGGAGAGAGGGAGAGAGCAAGAGAGAGAGAGGGAGAAAGGGAGAGAGCAATAACTGAACAACAACAGGCTCAAAGTACTGCAGTCTGCAAGACGTGGGCCTTCTGAGTCACTGCACTTAACCTGCTGTGAATATTTACACATTTCACTGCCTATATGCTCTTTTCACTTCAGGTACTCTCCAACTGTCTCCAGCAGGTTCATTTGTGAAGCACAGAGAGGGAGAGAGAGAGAGAGAGAGAGAGAGAGAGAGAGAGGGATAGAGAGAGAGAGAAGCACTTTGTGTTCTATACAAGTTTAATGTCTTGTGCCATTTAATGGATGCAGTAAATTGCAAATTCAATGTTTGATGCCCATAATGTGAACACTCTACAATCAAATATACCTGCATGCACCAGTCTGCTGCCTGCTGAAGGCGAGGCATACCCTGAACAGCTCGCTAGCCCATCACGGGGCAAACACACGTCTTTGGACTATGGGAGAAAACCAGAGTACACAAGCACGTGAAGAACATGCAAACTCCACACAGAAATGCATTCGCTGAGTCTAGGACACAACTTCTCGCTGTGAGGCAGATGTGCTAACCACAGCACCCCTGTCCACCAATAAAATGAACTCCAAAATATAAATTAAATAATTTATTATGAAATACTGTTAATGAGGTGTGACCTCTGTGTATGGCAGTGAAGGAGGTATGGCTTTTCTGTAAAGTGTAGAGAAGTGTAGTCTGTAAGAATGTGAGTGATGAAGGCGTGGCCTATATGAATATTAGTGAAGGAGGCGTGGCCTATGTAAATGGTAGTCAAAGAAGTGTGGTCTCCGAGAGTATTAGTGAAATGGGTGTGGCCTATGTAAATGCCAGGGGAGAAAGGTGTGGTCTCTGAGAATATCAGTGAATGTGGTGTGGCCTGTTATCTTTAAATATCAGTAAAGAAGGCGTGGTCTGTGGAAATATCAGTAAAGAGGGCGTGGTCTGTGGAAATGCCAGGTAATAAAATGTGACTATATATATATATACACAGCAGCCCTATTCTAAGTGATGTTGGGTTTAAATCCCAGGACTGCAGTAAAGCCATTTCCTATAAAAACATTTTATCATGGAATAAGGAGCTGCTTTCTCTGAGTGTCAGAATTACAGAAGGGGATAGTCTGCCGATGGAACACAAAGATAATGCACTCTTCAGTAAATAATAATCCACCGTATTTCCAGCTGGAGATTAGATTTACGTGATAGGAACGCACAGATGTTATGATGTTATCGAGTGCAGCGATCTCTATTCCTCTACATCCCGTCCTTGTTTTTAAGAAATATTTCTGTAACTCTGTTCCAATACCATCATTCTTCTCCCATCACCCATCTGCTGGTGGTCTCATGGGAACACGCAGCCGGCAGTCTGTAGCGCACGATGCCGGACGTAGATGTGCTTATCCCGACAAAATCCGTGCCGCATGACACCTGGCAAAGTGTGAGGTTCGGAACACAAAAAGCATCATAAAAACAGGAATGAGAACACAATGTGCATGCTGACACGGCTGACCTCGGTGCTAAGGAGTGAAGCAGTGTCACACAAAAAAGAAACGTGTAGCACGTGTCTCTCACCTGTGTGTGAGCGCAGGTTTAAAATGCGGGTCGGGTGCCTCCGCTCACAGCTCTGTTCCACAGCCTGAAGGCTACACTCGCCATCCATTAGCACTGCCATGTAACGACTGTGCCGTGTCAGCTCTGTGCGGTCGCCACGAACGCCATGTGTGTTTCAGAACTTCAGGGTCACGCTCTTCGGTTTTTATATCCCTGCAACTCGAGCTTCTGTCAAACACTCGTGCACCATATCCCAGGGCCATTCTGGAGAACCATCCGGAAATAAATATAAACAGCAGGATATCTCCGAGAGTGGGGTTTTTTCTTGTTCTGCTTCCCGACCAAGTCAATTAAGCAGTAAATGACCCACAGAGTGAACAGTAATGGATGCAGAAGCACAGGACTTTACTTTATTGCATCACAGTTATGACAGTAATTACTCCTGATGTAGCACACTCGATGACGAATCTCTGAAGCTCCTGAGTGGCCCATGAGTACTGATTAGCCGAGCTCTGATGGAGTGATGACAGATGAGGTCTCCTGTGTCACTGACAGGTCTGTAAACTCATGCACAAGAAAGGATGGGTAGTGCTTTCCTCCAAAGGTGTTACACCACTCCTCGCTATGAAGGAGCTCCCTTGATGGGAGTGGTCATGTGTTATACAAAAGAATGTGGATGGTTGAAATTGAATATGACTTAAATAAGGGAGAAAATTAAGGGGGAAAGAATAATAAATAAATTAAATTATGGTGACGAGCTTTGTGGGGCCGGTGTCGTAGTGGTTAGGGTGCTGGGCTCATGATCAGAAGGTAGTGGGCCCAAATTCCAATTAGACCCCCCACTGTGCTAAGACCCTTGGGCAAGGTCTTAACGACAAGTGCGCTTCTGTCCACCCAGCAGTATAAATGGGTACCAGTAAAATTTACTGGGAAGGTAACCTGTGATGGACTAGTGTCCCATCCAGGAGGGTTTGAACTCCTAGTCGCTTCACGCTATGGAAACCGGGGATAAGCACCGGCCTGATGAGTCCATAGGCTCGGGTGTAAAAGCCCAACAGACCATGGTGACGAGCTTTGGGGAGCGACCAAAAGAACAAGATGGCGGATCCAAGCAGCTGAAATGAGCTTCCTCCGAAAAGACCCCGGGGTCGACTGCGCTGTAGGGACTATATCTTTGGGAACTCCCCAGTGTTCCCCTGGAAGAGCTGGAGGAAGTGGCTGGGGAGAGGAACATCTGGACCTCATTGCTTGGGCTGCTGCCCCTGCAGCCTGACCCTGAATCAAGCAGAAGAGGATGATGATGATAAAATTATGGGAAAATAATGCTCTGAGTTAGCATGTCCCCCTCACAGTAAGAAGGTCTCATCAAGGGCATTCCTGTGTAAAGTTTGGATATTTTATATATATATATATATATATATATATATATATATGTTGGCCCAGTGATGTGTTGGCAAGCTGTATTGGTTGGTATCACCAGTATCGGTTGAGATAGGCTTCAGTCTTCCCATGACCCTAAAAGGATTAATTAGTTCAGTGAATCAGTGATTGAAGATGTATGATGTGGTTTATTTGATGTTAAAGGTTTGTAAATTTATTTATTTGTTTGTTTGTTTGTTTGTTTGTTTGTTTATTTTGTAATGATCTTGAAGGTCGTGTATCTTTCTGTTCTTGTCGTACCTCAGCGGTTGGGGTTCTGGTTGTTGGTTTATTATTAGATCCATTTGAGTGACTTCTGATTGAATTTTTTTGTCTTTTTTAATATTTACAGGACTTTTGCCAACTTTTAAGGAATAATACACTCTACTGGGAAATAAAGCAACACAACATTTCATAACAAAATACTCTAAAATACTCTTCAACATCTTATATCTTAAACCGTTTCTAGATGAAGGTCCAAACTATTATCAGATGGTTTTATATCAGACCTACATATGGAAAGTCATTATGGTCACTATCTGAAAAATAATAATAATAATAATTTGTTTGTGGCGCAGTGGTTACCATGTCCATCTTATAGCAAGAAGGTCCTGGGTTCAATTTCCGGGTTCTGGGCGTTTCTGTGTGGAGTTTCCATGTGTTCCGCATGTTTGCGTCGGTTTCCTCTGGGTACTCCAGTTTCCTCCCACAGTCCAACAACATGCACTAATTGGCTGTTCCAAATCGCCCCTAGTTGTGAGAGTGTGTGTGAATGGTTTTGTGTGTGTGTGTGGCCCTGCAATGGTCTGGCGAGCTGTCCAGGGTGTACCCCTTCTTCACCCAGAGTTGGGAGAGAGGGAAGCCAGCCTCCCTGTGACACTTATTAGGACTAAGCATTGTAGAAAATGAAAAAAATGAATGAATAATCTGTGTGATTCATAACCTCTCTGCTGCATATCATATTCAGTTCATCTGTCACCATAGTCCTGACCACACCCATCCATAGATTTTCACTTAACTTGTTAAGAACATTCCCCTTCCTGAGTACTGGATGGTTTGATTTTGAAATGTCAAGGTCAAAGGTGAAGGTCAGAACAAGGTCAGAAGATGTTGGAGATAGGACGCTAATAACTTTGAAAAATGTTCTGATAGACATGCCATTACTATAAAACACTAATAGGAAACCATATGGACTTTCAAATGATACAGTCACATTTGACCTTAAATGACCTTGAGTGACCTTGAGGGTCAAAAGCCAAGATTTTTTTTTAAATAAGCCATTTTTTAAGCTAATTTGATTACATCCTTGTGCTATAGAACATATTGTAAGGCAAGCAGGTTGCTGTTATTATCTTTATTATTATTGTTATTATTATTGTTATTATTATTATTATTATTATTATTATTATTATTATTATTATTATTATTATTATTATTATTATTATTATTATTATTATCAAATATAGTGAAAGAACTCTAGGGAAATAACTGATGGCTCAGACCTGAGTGATGTTTGCGAGAGGCTGGAGCTCATCTTAGGGTTTCCGCCATGTGAGCACACATCAGAGATTTCTGTATTGATTTCTGCAGGCAGTCAACTCCGCCATATTCCCAAGGTCATCAGTACGGCTTTTATTGGCGTCGCCACTCAGTTCCCGGGCCTCGGCTGTGTGGCCCAGCACATTAGGAATTCATGAGCTCATAATGAGTGTATGATATGATTGCTTTCTCCTTTCTGAGCCGCACAGTGGAACTTCTCCATCAGCTGACTTGTTTTCTCTGAATCACATCTCAATCACTTCGTAAAGGGGATTTAATGTTACGTTGTAATAATAGGAATAATAATTTTAAAAATGGGATTGTGGACGTTTGTGAGCTCAGGACGAGTCAAAGTTTACAGGTTAAGGTTCTGAGATTTAAGTGGAGGTTTCTCAAAGGTTGTAGCTGCTCTATACCGGAGTAAATTATTTTAAAGTCTCATTATTAGGGATTCTTTCATTTCTTAACAAGAAACAAACTTCTGATGTATGTCAGGAAAATTTAATCCAGAAAACATGCATTGCTTATAATTTTAAATAAATCATAATGTTAATTACATTTATTGCTATGACTTTGTTACACTTTTAAATTCAGTTTAATGTGCTTCTCATTTTCATAACATTAAAAAATGTTAAACATTACTCAAAAAAATAAAATTAATTAAATAATCTGCATCCTTAATGTTAAGGAAAAGGTGAGATAGCTTTGCCCTGCAATATGGATAATGTGGTAAAAATCCATCCATTTTCTAAGCCAATTATTCATAATTAGGGTTGCGGGGAGTCTGGAGCCCATCTCAGCCAACTCTGGACGAAGGCGGGGTACAGCCTGAACAGTAATATGGAGCAGTGATAGAAAACCATATATAGACTTTCATATCAGTCATATAAAGTGACCTTGAAAGGTCAAGCCCCAGCCATCTTAGAAATCCTTAAAATGAGAGAGAGTTTTATTTTTAATTGGATCTATTTATCTATCTATCTAGGCAGCATGGTGGCATAGTGGTTAGCTTGTCAGCCACACAGCAAAAAACGTCCCAGGTTCGATTACTGGGCTTAGGCGCTTCTGTGTTCTTCCTGTGCTTGTCTGGGTTTCCCCGGGGTACTCCGGTTTCTTCCTACAGTCTAAAAACATGCACAGTAGGCTAACTGGCTGCTCCAAATCACCCTTAGGTGTGAGTGTGAGTGTGAATGGTTGTATCTTTTCAGACTCACACCCACACCTTTCTAAGATGGCTGGGGCCTGACCTTTCAAGGTCACTCCATGTCAAAGGTATTTGTCTGATATGAAAGTCCATATATTGTTTTCCATCACTACTTCATATTGCTAGCATGTCTATCGGTGCTTGCTTTAAAGTTATAGGCACTCCATCTACAAACCGCTGTGACCTTGCTGTGACCTTCACCTTTGACCTTGAAATACTTCATTTATTCATTCATCTTCTTCCGCTTGGTCTGGGGTTGGGTCACAGGGGGAGGCAGCCGCCGAGACTAAGGTCCAGACACCCCTCTCCCCAGCCACTTCCTCCAGCTCTTCCAGGGGGACACCGAGGCGTTCCCAGACCAGCCGAGAGACGTAGTCCCTCCAGTGTGTTCTGGGTCGGTTCCGCGGTTTCTTCCCAGTTGGACATGCCAGAAACACCACACCAGAGAGGCATTCGGGGACATTGTAATCAGATGCCCAAGCCACCTCAACTGGCTCCTCACCACGTGGAGGAACAGCGGTTCTACTTTGAGTTCCTCCTGGATGCCAGAACTTCTCACCCTATCTCTAAAGGAGAGCCCTGCCACCCTGTGAAGGAAGCTCATTTCAGTCGCTTGTATTTGCCATCTTGTTCTTTCGGTCACTACCCAAAGCTTGTGACTGTAGGTGAGGGTGGGAACATAAATCGACTGGTAAATTGGGAGCTTTGCCTTCTGGCTCAGCTGCCTCTTCACCACGATAGACCGGTACAAGCTCTGCTTTACAGCAAAGGCTGCACCGATCCGCCTGTCAATCTCCCACTCCATCCTTTCCTCACTCGTGAAAAAGACCCTGAAATACTTGAACTCCTCCACTTGGGGCAAAATCTCATTCCAGACCTGAAGGGAGCTTTCCACCCTTTTCCGACAGAACCATGGCCTTGGATCTGGAGGTGCTGATTTTCATCCTAGTCACTTCACACTCAGCTGTGAATCGCTCCAGTGAGAGCTGAAGGTCCTGGCTCGATAAAGCCAAAAGGACAACATCATCTGCAAAAGGCAGATCCTATGGCCACCAAACCAGAGATCCTCAATGCCTTGGCTGCGCTTAGAAATTCTATCCATAAAAATTATGAACAGAAACAGTGACAAAGGGCAGCCTTGGCAGAGTCCAACCCCCACTGGAAACGAATTTGACACACCTCACAAGATAGCTTGAGGGACATGGTCGAAAGCCTTCTCCAAGTTCACAAAGCACATGTGGACAGTTTGGGCGAACTTCCATGCCCCCTTCAGAATCATGTAGAGTCTAGAGGTGGTCAAGAGTGCAGCAGCTGGGACGAAAACCACATTGTTCCTCCTAAGTCTGAGACTTAACCATCAATAAACTATATTCTTTTCCGTGTAGGCGGAGGAGTGTGATTCCACACCCTCCGGTCCCCTTTTTTAAAAAGAGGAACTACCACCCAGGTTTGCCAGTCCAATGGTACGGCCACCGATGACCACGAGATGTTGTAGAGACTTGTCAACCAAGACAGTCCTATAACATAGTGCTTGTTCACTACTATGAGTGTTAGCATGAGTTTGTGTGTGAGTGACCTTGACCTGCTTTTCAAGGTCACAAAGATAAAACTGTATATTAGGTTTCCGGACATTTACTTGGTGCGTGCTGAAGCTGGGGCTTTCAAATTTGCTATGTTTGTTTTATATTTGGATATTAAGAAAGCGGCCTTTTGGCAGGAGTGTCCCGACCCCTGTGGTCTATTTTATTTTATTGCTTTATTACTTTTTTTTATATTTTTTATTCTGACTCAAAATGATTTGAGTCTAAAATCAATATAAAAGCACAAAAGCCCCTTAAACATGCCTTCTAATCTAAAAGAAATGTCAGAAAATCAGATATTAGAAGCTTGGTCTCACACCCTAAAGCATCACATCATCAGAGCACTCGGGAGCCGCTGTTTTGATTTCAAAGCTAACATGGAATAAGAAGTACACTTCGCTGTATTTTATTTATTTATTTATTCATTCATTCATTCATTCATTCATTCATTCATTCATTCATTCATTCATTCATTCATTTA
>JAOUQZ010000001.1:23572185-23588979 GCA_028564935.1 Neosilurus hyrtlii
ACTCTCTCACTCTTTACCTACCCACTCTCTCACTCACTAATCTCTCACTTACTCCTCTCTCACCCACTCTCTCACTCTTTACCTACCCACTCTCTCACTCACTAATCTCTCACTTACTCCTCTCTCACCCACTCTCTCACTCATCACCTACCCACTCTCTCACTTACTTACTCATCACTCACTCACTCACTCATTTACTCACGTACTCACTTACTCTCTGGGTTCCATCCCCGGGCTTGGCGAGGGTGGTTCTCTGTGGAGTTTGCATGTTAACCCCGTGTTTGCATGGGTTTCCTCCGGGTATGCCGTTTTTCTTCCCACAGTCAAAAAACATGCACAGTCAGCTAACTGGCTGTTCCAAATCACCTCTAGTTGTAAGAGTGAGTGTGAACGTTTATGTGTGTTGCCCTGCGATGGTCTGGCGAGCTGTTCAGGGTGTACCCCGCCTTCACCCAGAGTCGGCTGAGATGGGCACCAGTTTACCGGTGACTCTAATTAGGATTAAGCGGTTCAGCAAATTAATGAGTCGATCTCATTTTAGGGCAAAAGATTTTTAAATCAGAAGCTCAAGGGCCCAAAAAAGATACAGGTTTAATCCCAACTACAACAAGATGAAAAAAACACTAAATCCAAACAGCCTGGAGTCATAAAGTTTTATCGTTTCCTACAGTGCTGTCTAATGACTCGTGTCCTCCGTGTTTGGAGGCTGTGAGAACAATAAAACGAACTTCTTGTGAATAATGAATAGAAATCAGTTAACATGTAGTATTAATAGCGTCAGAGTTATACAAAAGCGCTGTAATGTTTTCCCAAAGAGACGACCTCGCTCGGAAACACGTCCATCTGTTTCACTCATAATTCTCCTTGACGGAGTCGGCGTATCTGCGCAGCTTCTGATAAATGACTAAATAAAGTGTATTTAATCAACACTGGGTGGAGATTTTATGATTATTTCCCCGCTAGCATTTAAGTAGCATTGCTTTACATGACATTATATTTTTCACTTTTCATTTAAAGAAGCATTTTAGGGTAAATATTCTGTATGCTATGAACCATCATAACATAATTATTGTATATGTTATTGTTACCATAGTAACCTCTCCAGCTCTATCATAAGGACCTGTACAACAGACATCTCATGTACAGTACTTAATCCTAATTAGGGCCGCGGGGAGGCTGGCGCTCATCTCAACCAACTCTGAGGGCTGGGTTCATCCTGAACAGCTCGCCAGGCCATCGCAGGGTCAACACTGACACACAACCATTCACACTCAGTCTCACACCTAAGGGCGATTTGGATCAGCCAATCAGCCTCAGCCTTCTGTACATATTTTTGCACTGTAGGAGGAAACTGGAGTACACTGAGGAAAACCACACAAGCATGGGGAGAACACGCAAACTCCACACGGAAACACCCTCACTTAGCCCAGGACTCGAACCCAGGACCTTCTTACTGTGAGGCAGAGGTGCTAACCACTACACCACCGTGCCGTCCTACACAATAATCTGATAAATGTTATAATGTTATAATATTATATATATAATATAATAATATAATATTTATATTTTTTTTACCTGAGTTGGAGCAACGTGCTGCTGTAGATTACTTCAAAAGATTTACTGTGGCTACTGTGGCCATCAGAGGGCACCCAAGAGCACCTGAAATTTCTTTTAACGTGACATGTTAAGAGTAAACATATAAAACCATTTTACGATGCTAGCATAGTGGTTGCTAATTAGCTAGCTACTACTGGTTTTGTCAGTCATGTCTTTGTAAGAGTCGATATCGTGTTCATGTGGAACAGCACGAAAAGTAATGTCACAAAAAATACCATATGTTGTTTTTAAGCAGAGAAAGGAATAATAATAACATTAATAATAATAATAACGTTAATAATAATAAAAATAATAATAATAATAATCAAAGAGCAAAATAAAAATATGTTTGCATGACTCATTACAGTATTTTACCATAAACATTCAGTGGCTAAACTGGTGTCAACCGAGCCTTCATTTCAGAAGTTATGTTCAGCTAACATTAGCTAGCTAGCTAATACTTTCATCTAATATTAGCTAAAAATAAATGATATAACCACTTTACAGCAGATGTGTGACCGATCAAGCATTGAAAACCCAACAGTCAGGGGCCAGCGAATCAAATATTGTTGATGACCCCATCAACGTTTACAATAACGGCTAAGGCCACCGATGCTTAGCTCCACCCACAAATTTGTTTTAATATCTGTGGTAACAAATTTGACCTTTTTTATAATTGAATCATTTATATAGAACAATGTTAAACCTATACACATCACATTTTGGAGGCACACCTACTTCCTGTTTCATACAAGTTTTTTTAGTGATTTGAAGCCACTACTATTTTTATTTCTAACTAGATGATTATTTGGCTCCGCTTTTGTTTTGTCACGTCCTAATTCCCACCTCTTATCACTATCACTACAGCAAAGCACTTCCTGTACATCACTACATGTTTTAGCATGACAGCTAATTAAAAATGTTAGGAATAAATGCACGTCTCAGTCGGGGAAAGTAAACTCGGGGATCAGAATCTACGGGCATCGTAAAAGGTCAGAAGTGACGATAGCTGATTAAGAAAATGAGTGGGCGCGCACTTTCCGACACACTAGCGCATGGCTAATATTAGCTCAGTGGCATTCAGAGTGACTCTGGGTCCATGCTTTAGAATTTATCGCGATATTGCGTGTTTAATTTGAGTCTGTATTTGACTTGAATGTCACGGATGTCCAGAGTTAGCTGCTAGCATGAAAAGACAAGTACACAGCATGTCGGAGCATTAGTTAGCAGTTTTAAGAGGAACGGAGAAGACTTGTTTTTTTTTATGTTAGCAGCAGCAAAGTCTGTAAGCTTAGATATTCAGATGAGGATTTCCGGATAACCACCGTGTTGGATAGAGCCAAATATTCTTACCATGCTTTGAACTAGCGATTGGCAACACTGTAAGTTTGACCCGGACCAAATATTGGTTATGTCCTCCTGATTTTTTGTGAGGAGGGTCTTAGAATTGTCAAACATGGATACTGAAGGAACGTCAAGGAAATACAAACAATTCTGATGTGCTGAAGTTTTCACAGATGGCACGGTAGTGCCATGGTTAGAACATCAGCCTCAAAGCCAGAAGGTTCTGGGTTTTATCCCAGGCATGGGCACTTCTGTGTGGAGTTTGCCGTGCTTACATGTGTTTCTTCTGGGTACTTCAGCTTTCTTCCACAGTCCAAAGACATGGACATAACCCCACCTTCGTTCAGAGTTGGCTGAGATAGGCTCCAGCATCCCGGCAACCCTAACAGGATTAAACGGTTCGGCAAATTAGTGTGTGAGTCAGAGTAAATTTTTCGTGGGGTGTTATGGGAAGCCACATCGTGGTTCTTCGATAACGCCACGTTGCAGGGCCTGTTCATCACATCGTAGGCCTGACGTTGGACATTTTTTGTCATCCAAAATAAACTGGGTCAAAATGACATTATTCAGTATTATGTGCTATTTTATTCAGAATTGTTCTGGAAATAAAAAAAGGGGCAAATAAATAATAAATAATCAGCCATGTTAAGTTAGCATGTTAGTATTTGGTATACATTAGTATATGGTAACAGACCATATAAAATAATTTACCCTAACACACTCTGAAAACTTTCCTTTCTTGTCCAGGCGGTGAACAGACAGCTGTCTTTCTGCCGTGTAATTGTAATTAGCCTAGCATGTAATGCTACGTGTTATCTCTCGCTTCGCTGCCCGAACAAATGACCTTCTTCCTCTCCAGCCTGCTCAGGTGAAAAATGCAGGTCTGTTCGGAGAATCTCGGGCCGTTTCAGTCAGGACTGTCATGTATGCGTGAAGAATAGCTGTTAAAAAAGGATTTTTTTTTTTTTAGCTAAAGATATCACGCAAGACTGAAAACAACAAGAACTTTGAAAATGACTTGTCATCTTTATTGAATGCACACATTTTCTTTTATCGGAAGGAGATAAATAACAAAAAGAAAACACATGGTCTGGTCGTTCAGCCGCGCATTGAGAGAATAAATCTGTGGAAAATCTGCCTTCGATTGAAACCATTTGTTATTGTTATGCAGGGAAGGGAATCGATATCAACCCCAGACGTGATACTGTACATCGACATGGAGAAATTCTTTATTTTTACAGCGTGAGAAGTCATACTTTCTTAGCCAAGATTTATTCATTCATTTATTTTCTAAGCCGCTTAATCCTAATTAGGGACACAGGGAAGATGGTGCCCATCTCAGACGACTCTGGGCAAAGGCAAGGTACACCCAGACTTGCAAAGGCAAGGTACACCCATTGCAGGGCCAACACACACGACCTTTCACGCTCACACTTACAACTGGGGCGATTTGGAACAGCCAGTCAGCCTACTGTGTATGTTTTTGGAGTGTGGGAGGAAACCGGAGTACCCTGAGGAAACCTGTGCAAGCACAAAAAGAACGTGCAAACTCCACACAGAAATGACCCGAGCCTGGGAATCGAACCCGGAACCTTCTTGCCATGAGGTGGATGTGCTAACCACTGTGCCACCGTGTTGTCCCAAATTTTAAAGTGATTCTCGTAATGTTTCATTCGTTCATTCATCCATTTCCTGAACTCATGCATCCCTCTAAGGTTGCAGGACGGCTGGAGCCTGTTTCAGCTGACTCTGGGCGAAGGCAAGGTACACCCTGAGCTCGCCAGTCTATCGCAGGGCCAACAAACACATAAATATTTACGCTCACACCTAATTAATCTAATGTGCATGTCTTTGAACTGTCAGAGGAAACCTGATTGCCCAGAGGAAACCCACGCAAGCTGCTAGGAGGCTGGAGCCCATCTCAGCCGACTCTGGGCGAAGGCGGAGTAACCAATGGACAGCTTGTAAGTTCATCTCAATGCCAAGACACACACACAACTAGGGGCAATTAGGAACAACCAGTTAGCCTAACGTTCATGGCTTTGGAGTGTTGGAAGAAACTGGAGTACCTGGAGGAAACCCACACAAGCATGGAGCTTTTTGCTGTAAGGTAGACGTGCTAACCACTACATCACCCTGACACTCCCCTAACATATTTCTCATTCACTCATTTGCCGAGCCGCTTAATCCTATTAGAGTCACAGGGAGGCTGGCGCCTATCTCAGCCGACACTGGGGGGAGGCAGGGTACACCCTGAAAAGCTCGCCAGGCCATTGTAGCCGAATGCAAGTGGTTTTGAGAGCTAAGGATTTTTATTAATCAACAGAACACGTAATCATACAGAAACATTTAATATTCAAGGCTCTAAACATCACACACTGGCTCGTAAACACAAAACTTTCTGACCTTCAAACATCCTTGAATGCAAACCGAGAACGAGAACTTCTAAATCCTGAAAACGTTTAAACATTTTATATATATGAAACTGCAGATCAAAATACATTTTATTTTCTGCTTCACTGCTGTTCACTAAAAGCACTTCAAAGCTTTTTTTTTTCTTCTTCTTCATGTATTTTGTACTCTGTGAGATACCTGGCAGCTTCTAATGAGTGTTGGAATCGCATCCCCTCTCTCTCTCTCTCTCTCTCTCTCTCTCTCTCTCTCTTCCATTCGCTCTCATTATTTTATTTTATTTGAACCATTTAGTTTTAACAGGTAAAAAGACACTTTTTAATTAAATCTCATTGTCTACCTTAATCAAAGCATTCTCTGACTTTGAATTCAATTAACTGAGAGTTGTAAAAGTCTTGGACTCGTTAGCTAAATTAAAGAAATAATGAACTGAAAGGCAGGGCGGTGTACATCCATCTCACAGCAAGAATGTCCTGGTTCTGAGTCCTGGGCTTGAGAGAGTTGGCTTCCTTGAGGTATTCTGGTTTCCTCCCACGGTCCAAAAACATGCATGAAGTGAATAAAATTAAACATCAGATCATGCTGTATATAAGCTTTCAGTTACATCACTCAGGGGGTGATCACACGAGAGGTGCGATAGAAAAGCAACTGGTACAGATGGTAATTTGTGTTTGTGCGTTCGAATGTTCCTAAACTTGTCAGGCGACATTCGTGGGATTGTATTTTGGTCGCCTGGCTTGTGAACTCGTCGCAAACATTTTCAAACGTGTTTGAAATTTCTGCCAATTTTTCACAAAGAGGCTCTGAGGCAGAGTAGGTTCAAACTCTTCTCGAACAGTCCATACATGTCGCGAGAAGGTCACCGAGTTATCGTTTTGCTTGCAAATGATTAGTTTTTCATTTGCAAGGCAAAGCAACAAGTTATAGTCCACACGAAAGGTTTGAAACTTTCTGGTATCCGCCATATTGAGTGTATTTCGTCATCATTCATATTTTGGTCGCATTTTGTTCGCGCTAATAACGTACGAATAAAAAGCGAATGGTTTGAGAACAATAAGCGAATAAAACTTGACTTATTTACTATAGGATGCCAAATGTAAAAATTTGATGCAAAGTTTTCATGCACACATTTTCCACATTTAGCCCATTTTCCCCATGTAAAGATTTGACTGCAAAGTTTTAGCGCACGCATACTAAACCAACTGACAACAGGAAAGCAGAGTCGGCCAAACGTTAGCGGTTTAAGCCCTTTTGGATCCCCCCATCCCGTTTGTATCTGGCAGCATTCTCGTCCTCAAAGTCACTAGAATGTGACGTCTCACTGTCTCCACAAGAGACGTCAACCCCGCCCAACGTGTTGATGTCACTTCCGCGGAAAAATTATAAATCTAAATCTAATTGCTAAATCTTAATGATAAATCTAAATCTTAAATCTTAAATCTAAATCTAAATGCTAAATCTAAATCTAAATGTTTAATGTTAAATCTAAATGTTAAATCCAAATCTAAATGTTAAATCAAATATTAAACATTTTTCTTAACAGTTAAATGTAAGACGTTTGTTTTAGATGTGATTCAAACTTAAATGTGAGGAAAAATTAGCAAAATGTGGAAAATGTGTACGCGAAAACTTTGCATCAAATTGTTACATTTGGCGCCCCATAGTTTACGACAGGAGATTCACTTTTTTTTTTACCAAACATTCACAGATTACTCACCAAACTTTCTTGTGGCTTCCACACAATATACATTTTTAAGCCACAAAATGTTCACTAGAATGTTGAGTTGCAAAACATTTTGACGCGAATTTCAAAAATGGCAAAAAAATCAATTTGTGTCAGTCACTTTTCTGTGTGATCACCCCCTAACATTAATAAAAGTTCCCACTTTAGTTCTCACAGCTATAAATCATTCTTTCACAGTCGTCCTCCATCTTGAAGGTTCATGCCCTTGCAAGTTCCTTTTCCCCTTGGAACAGAGGAAGAATCTCTCAGCCTGTCAGACACAAAACCTTTAAATCTCATTAACAATCCAAGACTAGCGAGGAACTTCACTGCGAATAATAACATCGCTTCGAGAACATGAGAGGCTGAGGCTCGGAAAGAGCCTTATCTGACTCGTCACTTATGATCGGTGGGTAGAAATGAGAAGGAAAATGCCAGAGGGCATCGTTGGCATCACTAACCAGCCAGCTGTCTGCAATTCCTTCCTTTTTTTTTTTTCTTCGTGCGGAGTCAATGTGACGAAGGTTTTAATGAATTACTCAAGCGTGCATGTACGTCTGTGTCTGTAACGCGATCTTAACCGAAAGCGACACCATACAAATGAAGGCAGGAGGTGGGGTTACCCCAGGGTTTGGCTGGCTGTGTAATAAGGTGAATGAATGAGACTCGAGGGTCATAGAGACAGAAAGCGGAGGGGAAACAAAAAAAAAGCAGTCCGTACAGGCAAGATTTTTTTTTTCTCACAACCATCATTTTGTGTGTTAAACAACAATGAATTATTCTTCTGAAAATACGGAACATGTTCTAAAAAAGGCAGCAACGTGATGTCATTATTCACACTTAATATCTCATTCTATAAACATATTAAATCATTAAAGAGTAGCAGTATTGATCATCCTTACTGCATAATTGTGTATGTGATATGTTTCAGTGATTCAGACTCTTATTTTAACATAAATGACCATAAAAAGTACAATTTTATCCCGTCGATTACTAGCGGTGTGCTAAACTACAGGCGTTAGCAGCTTAGCGGTCATTTTTCCCTGGAAGTGACATCAATATGTTGGGCGAGGTTGACGTCTCTTGTGGAGACAGTAAGACGTCAAATTCTAGTGACTCTGAGGACGAGAATGCTGCCAGATACAAACGATGAACCCAAAATGGCTTAAACCGCTAACGTTTGGCCGACTCTGCTTTCCTGTTGTCAGTTGGTTTAGTAACAAAAAAAAATGTTTTCAGTGATTTCTGCGCTTGTTGTTTGTGCAGCTCAGCACTGGACGATAATGTGTTATGTTACACGGCCCAGCCAATCCTACGTGTTCGTGTCAACACCAGGCTAGAACAGCCAATCAGAATGGCAACATGTCTCTGAGCAAGAAACCGCTGATGTTGTACGTGATTGTTTTAAAGAGCCAGTAACACGAATTCACTGCAGGTACCCTTTATTTAAGTGTATATGTGGAACGATCACTGATACAGCATGCCTAGTTTCAAATATTTTTAAATCCAATTAGTTAAAGCATTAGGATATGTCTGAATAACAAGATAGCATTTCAAAATATTTAAATTAGTATATACTACTCAAGAATATATACTACTGGTGTGAACTGATTGGTTTACTATCCAGGTGGATAATAAATATTATCCTGAGTGGATAATGCTAAAATCAAAATAAAAGTCAAAAACTCCCAGCTTGTAACGGTTACTGATTCTGAAGTCCCAAAAATTCAACAAAATTCTTACCAAAAAAAAAAAAAAAAAAAAGCTATGCAGTCCAGCCTTTATGTTTTTTAAAGTAAAAAAATTTAAAATTCACACCTTTAATACACTTCAAAACATGCTGGCATGAACTGCATGCAGGCGCACGGTGGCGTAGTTGTTAGCACATCCGCCTCACAGCAAGAAGGTCTTGGGTTCAAGTCCTTGGCTCGGCGAGGACGTTTCTGTGTGGAGGTTTCATGTTCTCATGGGTTTCCTATGTGTACTTTGGTTACAGTCCAAAGACATTCACGTTAGGCTCAAAGGCTGTTCCAAATTGTCGGTAGGTGTGAATGTGGCTATGAACAAATGGGTGTGTTGGCCCTGGAATGGACTGCCGAGCTGTTCTGGGTGTACCCTGCCTTCACCCAGAGTTGGCTGAGATGGGCTCCAGTCTCTCTGTGATCCTAGTAGGATTTAACGACTCAGCAAAGAATTTAATGGATAAAGACATCTGAGAAAAATCCTTCTTAAATGAATGTTGTTTTAAATCAGATGAAGAAATAATATTATTTTATAATGATGTTTGATGTCTTACATATGTGATCTGAAGCCTGATGTAGGGCCACGATCGTGTAACGTGCTAATGGTGTTGAACTAACTTTAATTCCTTTAGTGAAATAACATTGCTCAGAGCAGATTTAAACCTCGACGTAAATGTGTTTATTCATCTTTTAAATCCACACACTGTTAGCAGCTCCATCATCCTTAAATGTCATTAATTACAGACTGAAAGTAGAAGATTAAAGCGGAGTGGGGATCGGATTGGACCGAGCGCTAATCTCCGTCTCGTTCGCGGGTTCCAGCTCGAGCATCATGGATAAAACCCAACCTCACTTTAACGTTTAAGCTTCACAGAGAAACAGACGTCAGTGCAATCAGTTTTTTGATTTTTATTTCTTTTTTGAGAGTCTGAGTTTAAGCGGGCGGATGAGCTGTTACTATAGAAACAATAACGAACGCTCTTAAAAGTCTATAAACACCCCACCGGAGCACGGAAGGCATGCTCTTATTAAAATGGAAAGTTAACTCGGTTCAACAGACTCCTACGTTTTCTCACTCCATGTTCAGGAGAATGCAGGAGTGAAGCTGATCTGAAATGGAAATCAGCATCACATGACCCGCCTTAAGAAATGCACCGAGCGCCAATTTAGAGCCGCAGTGCATTATTTGTGCATGACACATTTGCATGAAGACAATTATCCAGACGCCTGAGGCGAAGCAAAGTCTGTCCGGCTTCCAAGGTAGTCACTTAGATTAGATTAGATTGTGTTCCCAGTTTAGCAATGCTAATGCAGTGACAACGGTGTTAACATTTAGCCCACATTCCTGGCAGTTCTAGAGCACTGCGTCCGTGGATGCCTCCATATAATGTACGCACGCGGTGTTTGGGTCATCTGAATCAAATCCTGGCATGTTTATATTTTAGATATTTTTCTGTGTGGTGGTGGCTCAGAGCGTTGGGCTACTGAGCAGAAGGTTGTCCATCACAGCACACCCAACCGTTCATACTCATACTCACATCTAGGGGCAATTTGAAGCAGCCAGTTCATCTAATGTGCAGGTCTTTGGACTGCAGGAGGAGATTGGAATACCGAGAAAACCCACGCAAGTATGGTGAGAAAATGAAAACTCGAACCCAGGACCTTCTTGCTGTGAGGCGACTGTGCTAACCATTACACTACTGTGCCTCCCAAACCTTAGACTATTTCTTTATATAAGTATGAAATGATTCTGTATGCTGGAGAGCCGTATGAGAGCTGTATGCTGGGTAATCATTTTGGCCGACTCTGGGCGAGGGTGGGGTACACCCTGAACAGATCACCAGACCATCGCAAGGCCAACACACACAACCATTCACAGTCACGCTCACGACAAGGTGTGATTTGGAATAGCCAATTAGCCAAGTATGCTTGTTTTTGGACTGTAGGAGGAAACGGAGTACCCTTGCCGAGCCCAGGACCTTCTTGCTGTGAGGCAAACGTGCTAACCACTACGCCATCATGCGGCCATTTTTTTTGTTCCTTTCTTGATATTTATATTTGGCACTCCTTTGATTTTAAAACCGCAACTGGAGCAGACAGTAATACAATTGAAATAACGAAAAATAGCGAAATAACACACTTGAAATTAATAAGAATAAATCAGGATTATTTTCAGTCTTTGCTTGGAGCAACACAGAGATTTGTTGTCCTCTTGAAAGTAACCCTTTTAGTCGAGGCCATCAGTGTTCCCTCACTTCAGTCACACACTTGAGTAACAGCCTGAGAAGCTCTTAAGAAGAAATTTAATATTGCACTCAAACATAATCGAAAGATGAACCACCTCAGGCTTTTGATAGAGAGAGGACCAAAGCTTGGGCACACTAATATTAACATTAGTGATGGAGAAGGATCGGTAGAGCGCCTCCAGTCTCTCAAAGCTGCTTACTGTAAACCCACCATGATGAAATCAATGTCTGGTGTAGAGCAGTGAGGATTGAGTAAAGCCTCATGCACACTACAGGATTTCTCGTCCAATTTTAGCTTTGCTTTGCTTCTCCCGACAATTATCCAGCACGCCGTTCATAGGAGGATCCATCGGGGCCAGGGTTCAAGCAGATTACTGTTTAATTTAGGACTTTTCAGACCTTGTGATTGACTCGGGAACATCAGAGGTCCTTGCTTGCTTGTAAGGTGTTTAACACTGAGTTGAAGTTGTGCTTGTGGAGTCAGAGAGGCTCCCTTCAACCATCTGCAGCTTCACAATACTCCTGAAAGTGCTCACTGGACCACTTTAGCACTGTGATAGATATCATTAACTGTTAAACACCATCCACACAGGAAGCAATTTGAGCGACATGCAAATTGTTTCGCAACACACGTGAATCATCGCTCATGGCAAGCTCTGGCTGCCTAGGTAACCCTCTTGCATGTTTCCAACTCCCAAATGTTACCAAGTGAACCCATAAGCAGTGAATAGCTAGTTTCCTACAGGAAGTGTGGGTCCGCAAGCAGTATCTAGCTAGTTCACGAATAAATAGCATATAGTAACATTATCTTATATTATCATAACAAATTGTTTATTTTAGCATTTGTGTGGCAAGTATGGAATGGAGACCCTAGTGTATCATGCACCTTGAAGAGTTAGGCATATATAAATACATACTCATAGGTAATGCCTATTATTTTGGAAGTATGGACCCAAGCATGGCGATTCTGTTTATTATTCTTGTCAGATGTATGTGTGCAGTCATAAAGCATCCATTCATTCATTAATTTTCTACGCCGTTTAATCATAATTAGGGTCACGAGGAGGCTGGCGGCCATCTCATATGACTCTGGGTGAGGGTGGGGTACACCCTGAACAACTCACAAGATAACTGCAGGGTCAATGCATACAACCATTTACGCTCACTCTCACACCTAGGGGCATTTGGAGCAGCCAATTAGCCTACTGTGCATGTTTTTGGACTGTGGGAGAAAACCAGAGTATCTGAAGGAAACTTCAGACTTCACTTAATCTTGAACAGAGTTTTATCCACACATTAAAACCGGTCACTCTGCTCGGTAGTAATATAATTAGCTAACCACTGCTCCACCGTACCACCCAGTCATAAAGCTCATCGCAACAAGAAGCTCTTCCCGGAAGGAAGGCGGAATTCTTCTTGTACGTGGATTCATTAAACCTGTGTTTGTTGTTTACCTACAGAAAATGTTTTGAGGTACTCAGTGTTTGGCGGCGTCAATCAACGGAATATTTAAGCTCTGATTGGTATCGCTCAAATAACAAGTGACAGTTCAGCTCAGCTGAACTCTGTTCCCGCCCACTTGAGAAAATGTTGCCTCTTACTTTTATGTCGGACGTTCCAAGAACGATGATCTACATGCTGTTATGAAAGGTAAGAGACAAAGAACCATGCAGCACATGATAGCGGGTGTAGGAAACACACAGAACTTCGGCCAGTCAGTAACCCAACCCAGGGTTGGACCAGTGACCCTCGAGCTCTGATGCATCATCACCCCTACCGAATTCGAGCACATACCAATTTTATTCAGTGGGGTTTAAACTCACAATCTTCAAGCCACTACACCAGTACGCCATTCTAATGGAACAAATACCATCCGCTTTTCTTCCTCCCAGAACCTAGCACTTTTGTAAACATAACAGATTTTTATATCATGCCATCTCTGCTGTCTCTGTCCTTATTCTTGTCTTTTCGTGACATTCGTTCCCCTCACTGGCACGACAGAACTCTCCAACACATTTCTGCCCTGCTACTTCAGAGATAACAGTCAAATCTGTTTTTAATTACGATCGATTTTTAGCCCAGTTGCTCCACGGACTCGAAGTGACAGAGCTGCTGCTGGATGGCGAGCGAGCACTTCTTGGCAGAAGAAACTTGGCACTGTCAGCAGCATGACATCAGGATAAACAAATTGGAGGACACTTTCTGTCGCAGGATATTTTCAGCAGCTCCATTTCAGGGACAGGCTTGGAGATCTGCTAGACAAAACCCATCATGCCAAAAAACGGAGAACGAGCTAAAGCTGGCACTTATTAGATTGAACAGGAAAGAGACATCAGTTCCATCTGGTTTCATTTTCGCTGGTCGTCAGCACGGCGTTACAGAGGCCACATGGTTTATTTATTCTGTTTAGTTCAGTTTTCCTCACTGCTCAATCATCATATGGCCGAACGTTTGTGGACATCTGACCATGACATGCATACTGTATGGGATACTGTCCCAAACTGTCACACACAGTTTTATAAATGCCTTTGCATGCTGTCATGTTACAATTTCCTTTCACTGGAGATAAGAGACCCAAACCTGTTCCAGCATGAGCTCCATAAAGACATGGCCTGTCAAGGTAAGATTGGAAGAACTCGAATGTCCTGCACGTAGCCCAGAACTCAAGCAGAAAAGTCCAATAAAAGCAGCCATATAACAGTGATTCTGGAACAGAGATAATTGAGGGTCTTGTTCTAGGGCTCAAAAGTCCAAAGGTGCCAGGTCTCAAACCCTCAACCTTCTGATTACTAACCCAGAACCTTAATCACATGGATGGATGGATGAATGGCTGGTTGGTTGGTTGGTGAGTGGGTCGGAAGGTTTGTTGGTTATTTGGTTTGTTGGTTGCTGAATTGGTTCACTGGTTGGTTGGTAGGATGGCTGGGTGGTGGGTTGGTTGGTGTGGTTAGTTGCTTGGTGGGTTGGTTCATTGGTTGGCTGATTGGTAGGTTGGTTGGTGGAGTTGGTTGCACGGTTGCTTGGTGAGTTGGTTCATTGGTAGGCTGGTTGGTAGGTTGGTTTGTTACTTGATTGGTGGGATTGTTGGCTGGTTGCCTGGTTGGCTGGATGAACTAAATGCTGCATATTGTGACACGTAGTATCTGTACAAACAGATGACTGTGTAATCTGGTTGTTTGTTTTAAAAATATCAATACAGATTGTGTTTATTCATTTTAGCATTTACATAGCATCGCCGTAGCCGGCGTCGGTGCAGGAGGTAAACTGTGAGGAGCTTCATGCCTCATTTGAAGTCACAGCTTATTTCCTCTAAAATACAAACTAAGCAATGAACCCCAATGACATCACAGAGATCAACATTTATCAGTAAACAGGCCCTGTGTGAGGACAAGGGTTTTAGAGGGTGTATAAATAGCAGATAGACAAGTCCTGAATGTTTTGACAGCGAGCTCCTGGTGTGTGGCAAACCATCAATAAGAGACCAGGCTGAGCTTCTTGAAATATCACTCTGTTTCTGTGAGATGGAGTCAATCAGCTCAGTCTGCGGTGGCTTGTTTAATGCATACAGGGGGCTGAGGAGTCGACCCCTTTTGGTTGCGGTGAGGTCAGATTCCGTATATTTTACCTCATCCATATATATATTTTTTGCAACTTCACTACAGGGAAACCTTTCAGTTTTACTCATATTCTGCCATTTCTTTAGGAAATGACCTAGAGGGCAATCATAGAGTGTAAGGCAGCTCCACCATGTGGCGTGGGTAATGTAGAAAATAGGCCCTGGATGGGTATTGGTTTTAATTACCCATGGACTCATCTTGTGATATGTTCTAAAGTATGTGGACATGACTACAGTGGTGGACAGTGGCGGCTCTGTGATTAAGGGATTAAGGTTCTGGACTGCTGATCTGAAAGTCAGTGGTTCAAAGCCCTTAGTACCACCAAGCTGCCATTGTTGGGCCTTTAAGCAAGGCCCTTAAACCCTCAACCACTAAGCTGTATAAATAAGATCATATGAGATGGCTGAGGTTTTATCCTTAAGATCAAAGGTATTTGTCTCATTTGAAAGTCCATATATGGGTTTCCTATTACTGTTCCGGCTGCACGGTGGCGCAGTGGTTAGTCCGTCTGCCTCACAGCAAGAAGGTCCTGGGTTTGATTCCTGGGTTCAGGCTTTTCTGTGTAGAGTTTATATGTTCTCCCTGTGCTTGTGTAGGCTTCCTCCGGGTACTCCGGTTTCGTCTCACAGTCGAAAAAACACCCAGAGTCCTCTGAGATGAACTCCCCGTGACCCTAATAAAGGATAAAGAGGTTCAGAAATGAATGAATATTAGTGTTCTATTTCGTGTTCTATGGTAGTGGAATGGCACTCGTTTCATAGCTGTAAGCGCGCTATCTCCAAAACTTTGTGACCTTTCCCTGACCTTCATCTTTGACCTTGACAAAATCAACCAAAATCAAATCAGCTCTGGGACCCAGGTAGAGCTTTGTTGGTGGAGTTTCGTGAAAATCTGTATGTCAGCCAACTCTCTGAAGGCTGGGTATGCTGGACAGCTTGCCAATACATCGCTGGGCCAACACACACACACACACACACACACACACACCGATTCACACTCACACCTAGGGGCAAATTGGACCAGTCAAGTTAGCCTAATGTGGTAATTGGACTGTAGAAGGAAACCAGAGTACCTGGAGGAAACCCACATCAAACTCCACACAGAAACGTCCTTGCATGGGTGTGGTGAGGGCTTTGATCTCATTAATGATAACCGTCACGTGTTTCATCACACAGGTTAAGTTGTTGATTCATTTCCAATAACAGCATGACCCAGAGCAGTTTGTTCCTTGCATGGTGGTGTAGTGATTGACCATATAGTGCTAACATACCACGTATTAGGGATATTTTTTATTTGAGATTATAGTTTTTAATATCTCGTCGTCTCTCTGGGCACTAGATCACACACATTTCTGACCGCCATAACGTACTGTGATGTCAGACAGGAAGACTGCAGGTGGGATTCGGCGCACAGCATCCCCCCTGCAGGGTCTGAAAGTGGAACTGTGCTGGAAATTAGATGTCTCCTGCTGATAAAACGTTCATCTCTTTTCTCTGAAACAGGTTTTGTTCCATTTATTTTTCGCCCCTAAGCAAACCCTGTAATTATTTTCTGCCTGTATCTGCGCAGATCCTTTGCAGACGCACTGATGTCTGCTTGAGATACGCTAATCGCCCATCGTCCACGATGGAGAGTCCTCATGAAATTAACAAGAGTGGGGTGGAGTAGGGTGTGTGTGTAATGGGACTTAACGCAGAATCAGATCTAAGGCACTGAGGTGAAGGTCGCATTTTCCAGAAATGTTGGCGCCCGTCAGTGGCCCAAAGGTGGCATCGGTCTGATCCTGACAGGGGGTGTGAGGGTGAGCTGTAATGGAGATTGGGTTTCTCCTGTGTGGAGAGTGGATTGGATTAAAAGGAATTCGGTTGGAACAATAGAAAGTGTGTGTGTGTGTGTGTGTGTGGTTTGTTGTCTCTACCTCAACAGGTAAAAAACGGCATAATAGATCAGAGTCAGTAGAGAGCAAACCGAACTCCATCCTTTCAACCTGCAGAGACCTTTTCTTTCTTTTTATGTACGACTGTTTCATGTGCACACCGTGTGTGTGTGTGTGTGTGTGTGTGTGTGTGTGTGTGTGTGAGAGAGAGAGAGAGAGAGAGAGAGAGAGAGAGAGA
>JAOUQZ010000001.1:23646502-23662147 GCA_028564935.1 Neosilurus hyrtlii
CCTGCTGATGAAGATCCATATGGGCTTAGATCTGCACTCAGGGACTGTGAAGACGACTTTTCACTGCTGGTGATATAGACTCTCTTGCTACACTTATTTAGTATTTACAGTGGTATATCAACCAGACTACATGTTGGACTGTAATAAAGTTTCTCTTACATGGTTTGTATTTTTACGGTTTCTAAGGGAACTTAGGGAGTTTTTCCTTGCCACTGGCACCGCAGGCTTACTCATTTGGGATGTGTAGGTGTTGTAGAAAGATTTTTAAATTATTTTTTAAATTACTTTTACTATGTAAGGCTGCGGTCCTGCGATGGCTTGGCGAGCTGTCCAGTGTGTACCCCGCCCTCGCCCAGAGTCGGCTGAGATGGGCGCCAGCCTTCCCTATAGATCCTAGTTCCTATATTGAAGCTTTACACTCCTTATATAGTGCACTAGATCTTATATTAAAGGTTTAAGATCCCTGTATAGTGCACTTGATCTAATATTAAAGCTTTAGGCTCCCTATATAGTGCACTAGATCTAATATTGAAGCTTTAAGCTCCCTATATAGAGCATTAGATCTAATATTGAAGCTATTAGCTTCCTATATACTGCACTAGATCTAATATTGAAGCTTTTTTGCACCCTATATAGTGCACTACATCTAATACTGAAGCTTTAAGATCTCAATATAGTCCACTAGATCTAATATGAAGACGATTAGTTCACTATATACTGCACTAGATACAAAAATAGTCTTTTTCTCATGCAGGCAAACAAACAAGACTTTACTGGGTAATGAGCTGTTTATCGGTGTGTAAGTGTGAGTGTGTAATTCCGTGACGGAGGAAATGTACTTACACTAGTGGGGGAATTTTTAACGCTACATGGATTTGTAATGCAGTGAAAGTATGGAAGAGCGAGTGTTAGAACCCAATCGATAATTCATTTACCTTCAGCAGTCAGCAGCAATTAGCCCCCCCCTCCATTAGCATCCTCAGAGGCCAGGGCACCTCTTTTTAGCCCTAATCTGACTGACCGTTGTGACAATCACAGATTAGCGAACACAGAAATCGATGCTGTGCGATGTTGGAGCCGCTCCGGAATCACGGGCCATGGGTTTGACTGGAGAGCTGGTAAATATCCAGAGTTTATTACCTGGAGCAGTGAAACATACAGATGATACACCTAACGATCAATGTTTAACACCATACACACCGATTATCTTTATTTTCAGTATTTTTTTTTTAGTAACATTGTGAGTCACAATATCCACTTTAACATTCAGGTGTTTAAAGTCATACCCAACTCATCTTCTCAGCTCTGCCCTTTTTCCTTAAAAAGGCAACCCACATGCATACAGATAGTGAAAACAGCAACATGACCCAGACCTGTATAACATAAGCTAAAATTAATTGTTAACTAATCTAAGCTGAGCTCAAATTCAACCTGAATTAACGCTGCACTTGGGGTTTTGTTGCCATGACAACATAAACTATTACGATGTCTGAAAGTCTATAATCGCCCCTTTGATTTTTATTATCTGTTTGTTATTCTTATATCGCGGGACAGCCAGACACGTCAAGAAAATGTTTCTCCTCCATTTCCATGGTTACTGGAGTAACGAGTCTTGTCCATATGACCAGTTGCCTTAAAAGGAGCTGCTCTGGTGACACCACAGTGCCTTTCTGAAATGTTCAGAGATTTTTAACTAGAAGTCTTCGGACAATCCGCACAGAAAAAAAAAATAACACACTGAAAGGATGCTGAGATAAAAAGATGCTGGGTGCAGTGGTTGACTGTGGCAACATTCCCTCAGTCCGTCGTGCATGAACTGATTGGTCCTCTATCAGCAGATAAAAAACATTATTATGAGTTTATAATATTTAAATCAAATCAACAGATACTCATGAATTGATCACATGGAGCAGGCAGCCTCATCAGTATCATGCCTCAGAGTAAAGAAATAAATGTTAAAAATATTACTTTGCTATCATTTTGCTTTTCTTGTGTTTCTGTGTAGTATATACTAAGACTCTGAATCACTTCAAAAAAACAAAAAAACAATAATCTTCAGCTGCATAGGACTTATGCTCTGCTTGAACTGAAAGGCTCACGACTCACTTGACCTGCCTCTGTCATGGTTAAAATATGTAAAAAAAAAAAAAAAAAAATTCATAAAAATCTTTTTTAATGAATGTAGTATGTAATCGAGTGGTTTGCACGTCTGACTCATGATAAGAAGGTCCTGGGTTTGAGCCCTGGGCTCGGAAAGGGTGCTTCTGTGTTGAGTTTGCATGTTCTTTCCATGCTTGTGTGGGTTTCTGCAATAGGTATATATAAAGTGTGTAATTTATCTATTTTGTTCAAATTTTCTGCCTACTTTTACTTTTATTTTATTTTTTAAGGCTCCTGCTGTCTGGAGGTAATCAGTAAACAGCAGGCCACCAAGAGCCTACAACTTACCCCCAAAGGGAGCAATATTTTGAGTCTGACTTCCACAGGATTTAGTGAACTCCATTTAGCTTTAGTCATGGAGTGTGAATTTATCCTCTAAAAGGCTGAAGGGGAACAATGAAGGCATATGAAGGTATCTGTGGTGCAGGATATATAACATGGGGTAATAACCTGGAGCAGGCATTGCTCTCTCTCTCTCTCTCTCTCTCTCTCTCTCTCTCTCTCTCTTTCTCTCTCTCTCTCTCTCTCTGTACTTGTGTGTATGTGCTCTACATGCTCCTGCACTCATGTTCCCACGCACAGTGCTGACTGCTGACAGTTGCCTGAGGCATTAAGGGAAAACTGGAAGAGAAAAAAATAGAGAAACAGTAGTAGAAGAAGAGGAAGATCAGAGGAAGAGGAAGAAACTCTGCTGCTATTTACAGATTTGGCCTCCCCCACGTGAGGACCCTGCAGAGCCGAGCATCCCCTGATCAGAATCCAAATGCAGCTGAGCAGCTGCCACCTTCTGAGAAAGAAGTAAATGAAACATACATGTTCAGATTTACTGTAGCATGGACATTTACTGCCACCTGCTGGTTCCTCAGTAGGTCAGACCTAAAGCATGATGATGCTACTCATTGTGGTCTCCTTTTTACTAAAGAATTACATATTAGATTGATTTTCAGTCTACATCGAGTCAAATCAAAGTCAAATTTGAATCAAGAGGGTCTTGGATTTGAGTCGCAGGCTCAACGAGGGCGTTTCTGTGTGCAGTTTGTATGTTCTCCCTGTACTTGCGGGAGTTTCCTTGCCCCTGCAAAAGTCCAAAAGTATGCACAAGATGCTAATTAGATATTCTTGATTGGCCCTAGGTAAGTGTAAATGGTTGGATGCAGTAAGGTACACCCTGAACAGCTCGCCACTCCATCGCAGGTATAACACACACTCAGAGTAACCTGGGATAGGTTCCAGCCTCCTCAAGACCCTAATAAAAGAAAGATAATTTCTTTATTTGCGCTTGGACCCATTTGCACATGTAATATTAAAAATCTAAGTTTTAAAAATATTCCCATGCAGTTGTATGTCCAACTTAATAACTGTTTAAAGTGTAAGTCAAAATAATAGTAAAGACAATTTCAGTATGTTAAAATGTGCCGCCACTTTCTTTTTTTACTTTATTCATACTAAAATTGCTGATTTTCCAGCATGAAAGTTGGACATATCTGGTCAAGTTCAGTTACCGGCTTCACAAATAAATATGACAATTTCCTACTACTGTTTATTATTTTAAAAATAATAATTTTGGAGTGTGAAAAAGATATTTTATGTGTGGTTTTGCAAATATTGTTATATTTTGACACAAAAAAAATTGCTTTTGTAATGAGCTCCATCTGAACGTAACGTCTGTCAAGATCCATATATTTGATATCTTGGTCTCTATGATGTACAAACTGGGAAATATCTGTTCTTGGTTTTAGTAAACTGTACAGAAGGTAGCACTGGTTGCACACAATAAAAGAATTGTCCTAAAAATCTACAGGTAGTTCTATAAGCATGGATAAACACAGGTGAAATGACTGTCAAACCAATAACATGTTACGTTCATTTATAAATTGCTTCACGTCACTGGAAAAAACCCTGAAGCCAAGACCGAGTCTCATGAATATTTACTACTTCTGGACATGCTCAAGGGACACTTTTCTGACTTCCTCGATTTTAGCCACAGGTGACGCGACGTGTCCGTCAATGTTACGTGACATTAATTTAAAGTGGCTTTAGAATTTATTCTGTGTATAGTGTTATTCTTTAATGAACATTATTGTTTTCTTTAGAGTCCTAACTTTGTAAAATGTACCCAAGACCAAATAATGAGCCACATAGCAGCTCGATGAATAGAATTGATTAATTTATTTGATCTCTATAATATATCTATACAATAATTGCATAATATGTTTTAGATTGTATATACTGTATTGTTTATGTATGTTTATACTTTTTTTAAACAATTGTATCTGATAATGCTTATATTTACTACTCATGTGACTGTATAACCATAAACTGTAGAAAGACAGACAGAAAGTTTGCCTTTACGACAGTCACTAAAGCTGACTTCCGGCAGCCGGTTCGTTTTACGACATCTCCTCATTTCCGGCATCCATGGCCGCGTGGGTTCTCCAGCAGCGTGTGAACTGAATGTAGCAGCGCTAGTCCAAAAGGAGTAGTTTATTTATTAGGTATTGTAACCATTATAAGGTGTCCTGTATTCTCGATTATCTCTGATTGATTTTAGCCTTCGGTTGACTGTGTTAAAGCTTTAGGAATATGTAAATATAAGCAAAATGAGTGTAAAATGCTAACAAGCTAACTGAGAGCATGAGGTTGTCTGGTGATGTTATGTTTGTTTTCTGTGTTTTTATATAGATATTAAGCTCGCTTTTTATTTTCTGGTTGTATTTATCTTTACATGTATCTGTGGATAAATCTCTGTTGCCCCTCTCAGGTGTGTTACACCACAGAAGACAACAGCTGAACACCCTTCACATTCTCCTTCTCCGGTGTGTCTGTTTGTCAGACCTGTAGCTTGAAGATGTCTTTCCGTGGAGGAGGAAGAGGAGGCCGAGGAGGAGGATTCAATAGAGGAGGTGGAGGAAGAGGAGGATTTGGAGGAAGAGGAGGATTTGGAGGAAGAGGAGGGGGCAGAGGAGGATTTAACAGACAGCAGGATTATGGTCCTCCAGAATATGTTGTAGGTATGGAGGCTGTGGTTGTATTTTACAGATTTCCTGGGAAAGAATTCAACCCTGATCCTTTGTGACAAAAAAAATTAATAAAACTACTCACCCTGTAGAACAAATGTTATGAGTTCTTGTAAAGTTTAAATGTTATGGTATGTTGTTGGTGTGTAGCACTAGGAGAGTTCATGCATCCGTGTGAAGACGACATTGTGTGTAAGTGTGTGACGGAGGAAAACAAGGTGCCCTACTTCAACGCTCCCGTGTACCTGGAAAACAAAGAACAGATCGGCAAAGTGGACGAGATCTTCGGCCAGCTCCGGGACTTTGTATCCTTTATTTTATTATTTATCTGCTTCTGGGGTTCTTGAGGTCCTGAATTAAGTACCTGTAGTGCTGTGATGTGTAAATGTTTCTCCTGATGTAGTCCTTAATGATCACTTCAGTATTTTTCAGTTAAACTGTCAGAAAACATGAAGGCATCATCGTTCAAGAAACTACAGAAGGTATATGAACATAGGGTCTGACATGTGACAAGTGGCTTTAATGCACTGGGTCTGGTTTTATAAAATCGTTTATGAAATTGTCTCTTCAAATGGAAATCAATTAAAGACTCTTAAATAGCTCATCTAATTTTATTGATTGTTTATTGTGTTTAACTTGATATTTTTAATGGAGTGACACCATGCAACACCCAGTATATGTAATCTCCATGTTTTTACACTTATTTTTAATAATTTATTTTCCATGTAAGAAACTCAGTACATTCAATCTGTAATATGTGTGGAATTTTCATGTTTGAATTTAAGCTTACTTTCCCTTATTGTAAGTTATTCAATTACCGCTTTAAAAAAATTTGAATACTCAAGTCACCACTTTGAAACTCCAGAATTCCTGGAGCTGAAAAAAAGGTGCCAATAATTTTTAAACACCCTCCTCTTCCAAAAAATGGCCTCTTTGGGATATGAATCATGGTTCATTGCATACAACAGTATGTTATGTTAGTTTTGGTACCTTCTGTAGCTGATGTTTTGTATTTAGCTTTAATTTTACAGAATGTTTGAATTCCCTGTTTGTTTCATGTTCACGTGTCTTTCAGTTCTACATCGACCCGGCAAAGCTGTTACCCCTCCAGAGGTTCCTCCCGAGACCGCCGGGTGAGAAAGGACCCCCCAGAGGAGGCAGAGGAGGAGGCAGAGGGGGTGGACGAGGAGGTATGAACTTCGAATTTTGAAATACGGACAACTCTGATGATACATGTGGAAGAGAACGCTTCATAACTGTAATGTGTGTGTAGGTGGGTTCCGAGGGGGCCGAGGTGGTGGTGGTCGTGGTGGTGGCTTCGGAGGAGGCAGAGGAGGAGGAGGGTTCAGAGGAGGAAGAGGGGGAAGAGGAGGAGGAGGCGGCCGTGGATTCAGAGGTGAGTGATCTAATTTATGGGAATGTATGCTTTTCTGATATGTTGTTGATGTGGTTTTATTGTATTATAAAAATATCATGGCCTAAAACTGGTTGTGTTTTTCAAACCACTTAATCTTTATATTAGGGTTGTGAAGAGGCTGGAGCCTATGCCATTGCAGGGCAAACACACACACACACACGATCATTCACACTCACACCTACGGGCAATTTGAAACAGCTAGTTAGCCTAATGTACATGTCTTTGGACTGTGGGTGGAAACCGGAGTACCCAAAGAAAACCCATGTAAGCATGGGGAGAACATGCAATCTTGGAAAAGGTTTTTTTTAACTCGCTCCTACTCCCATAATTTTCATTCTACACCAATATATTTTACATCAAAATGGAGGAAAATGTGTGCTGGTTCTGACCATAAAACCTTTGAGTCAACAGTACTTGTAGAAGTAAAATGGTGAGCTTCTGACTGACACCTGTACTGTAAATTACTCCATAGAGGTCAGTGCAAAATTTAAAATCATTTAAATTGATCGTGACTCTTTAAGCACTTTTTACAGTACAGCAAACTAATTTATATCACTGTGTTCACCAAATTCTTAGCTCTCAAACACTGTCAACCTCATTGCGATAGGAAATACGGTGATCAAAAGCAAGACGTGTGCCTAAGACATCATTTCAGTTTAAAACTGTCAGTAACTGCCAGGTTAATTAGTGTGCTCGTCAAGCACACACACACTCAGCATGCTGGTACTTTAAAAAGCATGCACCCCTTCTTTTCTTTTTCCTCTTTCTCTTGCTTTTCTTTTTTGATATTCACTTAATGCTCTTCTGTTCTTTTTCTTGTTATTATAATAATAATAATAATTATTATTATTCTCTATTCTGAATAATATTACTATTCACTCATATTGTTATGGTTGTATTTAATACCATACTACACTCCTGTTGTTGGTACAGTTGGGTGAAGTGGATGTCTGTTAGTTATAGATTCTAAATGTCTGTGATACGGCTCACCTGGATTAATTACTCAGCACAGTGTATTTTTTTTATCATTTGGATGTAATAATTGAATGCTTTGGGCCTATATGTCTTGATAAAATATGAAACAGTTGTGACACAGATCCAAAGAATATTTTTACATAATTTTTACACAGCTGAGCAATGGAGGGATAAGGGCCTTGATGAAGGGCCCAACAGTGGCAGCTTGGTGGTACTGAGACTTGAACCACTGAGCCACCACTGCCCTAGTAGTAATCTGATTGGTCTGGAGTGATTTTAAAAATAAAAAAGCATTAATTAAAAACAATTAGCTTCTAAACCGACAAAAGTTTTTGTCGCATCTATGATTTATTTATTTTTTACTGCAAAGTGAAAGAGCTGAATGAACATCCTCGAGGTGCGGTGATTTCACAATTTGTTTTATCCAGGGGTTGTATAAAACTGTTAAATACCTGGAAATATCAGCTGACTACAGTTGGATTGGTTTTTAGACCACATACACACAGTGTTTTTTCACCACGTTTGCCCAGCCTCCCTTTGTCTCATCCTGTTTTTATGGACCAATCTCCTTTTGAGGTATCTGCTCTCCTTCCCTCATTTGGGATTGTTTTCATGACCCAGCCCTCGTTCCTAATTAAGTGAATAGCCCTGGTATAGAGCTTGGCTTAAAGAACTCATGACACCACAAAGTACACAAACTTGAAACAAAAAAATCTAAAGTATACATAAAAGATTTAGATTATATTAGTAATGTTCCAAATATGATCTAAACACAGCAACCTGTGTCACGATTTGTGTTTCTTTGCCACCTGCTTCTTTGCTGTGACGTCACTGGCAGAATGTATTTCTGCTTGGCAGCCTGTCTAGACCTGGGAGCCAGCCAGCTGCATGAATGAAATCGGCTGGCTACTTTATGAAGTGGCTGACTAGCTGCTTAGCCGGTCATATAGAAGAGATAACCGGCTATAAAAAAACACAGCTGGCTATTCGTGGCTAAAGTTAAAATCGTATATTTATAATTTGGCTGCATGCACAAAAGTGTACATGCTTTAAATAATGTAAAAACAAATCCTGGAATGAATTTGTTCCCAGGACATTTATTAAGACATCAGTTATGATTTGTCTGTAATAACAATCTTGTATCAAATAGCCGTGCACGCACACAAACATGATATAGGAATACACATATTTAAATTTAACATTCACTTTAAGTCTTTTTTAACAACAGTTTCAAGACTTATCACCACCTGTTTTGCCACAGCTACTTAGAAAGCTGTGTAAACTGTAAAGAATATTTCTGTGTTTTGTTTGCCAGTTTTCATGGTTTTTTTTTGGCAGCAGTTGCAGCCACGTTTTAAAATTCCTTCTGGAATTTTTCTAGTTGTTACTGCGATAACGTTGGAAGGAAATGACATGGAATCACCCAATTTGGTGCCCTGTCAGGGGCAAATAGTGTGGGAATGTATATGGGTCACCTTGTAAAATCGATTAACATGTAAACCCTACTTTTTTGTTTGTTTGTTTGTTTCTTGCTTGGTTTAGGAGGAAGATGATCAAAGGTTTACTGACTTTACTCCAGCCTCAGATGAAAAGTTTGCCCCAAGACTACACAAATGGACGATGGGTTTCCCTGCTATTCCACCCACTGCCTTTGTCATCCGGTGCAACCTCCATTTTTTTTTTATTATTATTTTCCCCTTATTTTAACGTGTATAATTTCAAAGGTATGTCCATAACCATGGTTGAGTATCGTCTTGACCCTGTTATGTTTCATCTGCCTGAATGAATCAGGAATCAGTGACTGTCATTGTCACATCTTTTATATATAAACATTGAAAACATCCATAATTTTGTTACTGCAGAGATATGAATGGATTCGAACTGTACAATAGCTGCGCTAGCTTTCTAGTGCTAAATAAAAAAAATTTCGTTTGTACGTTTTGTCATTTTTCATCATTTTATGTGTTTTTTTGTGGATTCCTGCAGTCAATATGGTATAAAGGTAACGTTGAATTCATGCAGATTTTCTTGTTAGTAAGCTAGCATACGATAAACGAATGAATTTCACAAGAGTTTTTTAATTGATGGCCATCAATGCTCCTCATTATTACTAATAATTGTAGGCCTAAATTATATTCATCAATTGATTCAATTATATTTAAATTATTTTCCCCGTGCTAATGCTAACTGTTTGTATAACACAAGCTGACAGGGTTTCTGAGTCTTGTTAATAGATTTTCATTAGATTTATCAATAGCATTAGCTAACAAACTAATTTGACATGATTTCTGAAAGGATTTATATGGTTTGTGGAGCGAAGTTTGTAGTATTGGCTACAAATATTAGCTAGCTAGGCTCGAACAGCTAACTGACAGGATAGCTGAAGATTTTGTATTTCTAATCGTACATTACAGTTGTCAGTGTTAAAGCCTGCTTTCTAGCTAACATAAGCTAACAGAACAGGAATTATGACGGGATTTTGACCCATTAATAAATTGTAATTTTTACAGATAGTCTTAAATACATAGCTAATGCAGTAAATTGACAACTTGAGGATTTTTCCATCATATTCATCAAATATATTATTATCCAGTGCTTAAAGTAGCTATTAAGTTAATGAGCTAACAGTATATCTGAGAGGAGTCACACTGTTAGCTATCTTCTGTCAGGTACTATGACAGGGTCAGTTTTATTAATATTTATGAAAGAATGAATGTTTATTTTGAATATGTAAAAATAGTCGTCAGTAAGTAGTCAGTATTCATAGCTAACATGAGGTAATATTTAGCTAGCATAAACTAACAACAGGAATTCTAAGAGGGTTGTTGAGCATATTAACTTAATAAACTTGTCAGCCATCCAACTGATGTTTACTAACTTGTTTTTTTTTTTGTTTTGTTTTTTAAATGTCAGTGTTCTGTGTTATAACATCACCTAGCTATCATCAACTGACAGGATTTCTGAGAGAGTTTAACACTGTATTAATATTAAGTGCTTGTGTTAGCTTTTGTTTTAAAGAAGTTCAAGTTTACAAATGAGCTACAAGATATTTACAAAAATGTGTGGATTAAAGACAGAAACCTGTAGCATGTGGTGAAGTGACAAGTTTGCTCATTTTTATTTACGGTGCTAGCATATTTATTTTTGTCACCCCATTAATTATGGGAAGATATTCAGATATGAATTTGTAAATCCAGTAGCAATGCTAGTTAGCATTATTTATTATTAATATTAACAATCAAATGAATTGAAGTAAATATTGACATGTTACGGTTGTATCTTTTATAACTTCCCAGTATGGTTTTGTCAACACTGCAGTAGATTGCTATATGTTGATACACAATGTAATAAGTATCACAATGGTTTTAATTTTTTTGTTTTATTTTTTGTTTTTTGTTTTTTAATCTTTTGTCTCGTGGTACATTCTTCCTGGGGCCCGGATATAGGATAACCAGCCAGGATCAGTTTCAAAGCTCTCAGGTCTTTGCATATGTTACCACCAGTCAACTTCAGCTTTGCAAAAATCTGTATTTTTAACCAAATAGATCATATTTTAAAGGGATAGTTAAAATTCCCTGAAACCTCTGAAATCAGAAATCCTGCTGTTCCTTCTGTAGACATTACACAATGTTGAGAAATCATTAACTTTGATCTCAGCCAATCCTTTCATTCATTTACAGAGCCGAAAGTGACTCGGAGGGTCATTTCAAGCTTCTACAGTGTGAAAGAGTACAACGAGAAGATTTATTATAAGAAGAGTTAGGAGTTTGAAATACTCCTGTCACCTTTCACCCAGATCTCTGTGACGGAATGATGACGTGGAGTTCGGCCAAAGCTCTCAGTCTCTAAACACATGGAGCTCTGAGAGGCTTGGAAGGCTGTGTGTGGATTTTTATTTTTATTTATTTCATTTTTTAAAGGTTTTTGTAATTATTCTGAGTAAATATTGGCTAGAAATTTCCCATTAAGATAAATTATTTTTTATATAGTTTATATGTGACACTATATCTAGTATAAATCAAATGAACAACAGTTTCAGGGAATGTTAAATCGTATCACTGTCTGTTTAACATTGTTTATGGCTTTCAGTATATACAGCTACTGTCTGGGGTTGTTGTTCGCGTGATTGTTACTGAGTTACCAAGGTGCACCATGAGGGGGGGAATCTTCAAACCTTCCACTGTGACATGGCTGTAACACCTGCGTTACATAATGTAGCTGAAATTCACTTACACAAAAAGTAGTAATATGTACACTACACTGAAACCTAAAGAAAAGCAATCTAAAATTAGATTTTTTTTTTAATCGTTTATATGTGCATATTTAAAAAAACAAAAGCAGGTCAAGTGAGCTCTGCGCTTTGAGCAGAAAAAGTAGGTGGGTAGCTAAGAGTCTGTTTGTATCCTTTCGGTATGTACTATATGGAAACAAGAAAGGCAAACTAAAATGAGATGGGTGTTTTTTTTTTTTTGTTTTTTATTAAATTCAATTTTAAAGCATGATGATGTTGCCTGCTCCAAGTGACCGAGACAAACCTTTGGACAGAAAGTGTAATGTGTCATTCTTTAATAACTAATTATTGGGAAGACCCTGTAGTGTAAGAGGAACAAAACAATTCAGGGGGTATGGATAACAAAGAACTGATGAAATTTTGGGTGTGATCTGGATTCAATAATTTTTTTTGTTTTTTGACTATGTGAGCAAAATTAAAATTTTCAAGACTAAAACCAAACATATACACAACATTAAAATAAAGCCTGGATTAAAAAGTTTATAGATTGCAGCTCCTTGGTGGGGGTTTGCACTTCGAGTTCATTTTTAGTTCTTTATCTGTAGCTTCTGTTGGTAGCCACTACCATTTGTTTCCTTTTCTAACAACATTTCATAAAACCACACACACATTGCCAGGAATATCCCTTTCATACGACTTTGCCGGCCAGTTTTTCTCTTTAGTACCCTGCAGTCTGGTGTTAGAGAGCTATGCAGTTAAGGGCGGCACAGCGGCCCTGCAGTGGTTTGACGGGCTGTTCAGGGTGTACCCCGCGTTCATCCAGTGTCGGCTGAGATAGGCTCCAGTCTCCCTGCAACCCTAGTAAGATTAAGCAGCTTGGCAAATAAGTGAACAATGAATTATCCTATGATCCCAGATTTTTCTCCACACATCGTTACTGACAAACACTGTGACTCATCTTTTCAGTGTTTAGATACAGCGAGTACTGTTTATTTCAGTGGAAAATTTGTGAAAGGTTTTTCTGATGATTTTTTTTCCATCTCCTTGGTTTCAAATTCTGAGGAAATCAGTCCTGTTGGCTCATTGCACATCCATTAGAATAAATATTATCCATTAAGATGTAAATGTATTAAACAAGGGCGAAGGTCGAAATGAGAACCATCCGTCTCTTCGCGGCATGTCTGTGTCTCTCACTGTCTCTCTCTGTGCTGCCTGCATTGTGACCAGAAATCATTGCTGTACCAGAAGAACTGACCCTGATGACCATTTTAATTTGATGCTAATGTTATTAGCTTTAACTCACCCAAGCCTATACTTGTTCAAATGTCAGGTGAATTTTAACTATTTAACTGTCAATCACAGAGCACACACTTGGCACATATGGGGGGAGGGCGGTTGTGGATTAGCTCTAATATTATTTTATTAGCTACACAATAACAACCAAACTCTCCATCCAAACCCTTCTCCTCTCAACCTCCTCCTGTTCTCATTAGGTCTGTGACTGTGCGCGTGCGAGAGAGGCGCATTGATTTGCACGAACGTAGTTCGCCTCGGAGGCGGAAGCAGATAGCCAACCTTAGTGTTATTTGCCTATAACTTCGCTCTAGCTTTGCTGAACTGAATCACTTCAACACGGTACATATTTTCACATTAATTTAAACAATTAAGCATTCACGTTGGCAACAGTACTATTATTTAGGTATTTAGTCGCAAAAAAACACTAATGTCGCCCTGCTTTTCCCACTTTTTAGCTGCTAACGGTACTCCCCTCCATGATCTATATCAGCCCCCCTCTAGCCTGGCTGTGACAGTGTCAGTCAAAGCAGCGTTTCAAAGGAAGCCGCCGGGGCCGGGCGCAACCATGTGTCCAGTTGAGAGAGGGGTGGTCACGTTTCTTTTTTCTTAACAAACGGATACAGGGAAATAAATCATAGAAGACGGATCCGATCCGTTAATAGTCAAGGTTCATAAAAGTGATTCATATGTCACATATTAACACTGATGGGACAGATTTGTATTTTCCCAAAATTGGGGGTGCGGGCGTGTCCCCAAAGAATACGTGGTTACACCCATGGCGTTAAAGTGTCTCAATGCCTGATGAATCCAATCAAATACGTCCTGAGAACTACACGAATGGGCGTGGCCTAAAATTCTAAAGATAAAGAAAGCGTGTTTTAATGTATAAAATTTATTATTTAAAAAAATAAAAGGAAGAAAAGTCACTTTAAGTGTTTACATTATAAAAATCAGTGATATTTAACCAGATTTACGAAATGCCAATTTATAAGAATCTAAATATAAATAATAATAGTATGCATTTACTTAATTTCCTTTCCGTTTTATTGTCTACAAATAAATTCACTCCTGTCTTTTCATTTCTGATTTAAATCCGAGTGGCGGTATCATTTCCTGTTTTGCACTCAATCATAAACCACTGCGCTGCTTCGGCGATGATAAAAGACTCTCCTATCTGATTGGTCGGGAACAGACTTTGCCTTGTTTCTGATTGGCTGAAACGGGAAGGGCTGAGTTTTGTTAAGAAACGCCCCTCTTTAGGTCAAAGCCTGGACATGGAGACTGCTGGTAAAGTAAGTCCCGCGTTCAAAACACACATTAACGATTAAAAAGACTGTTTAATGCTAAACGTTGCGCTTTAACGTGGTAATAACGCTCTGTGGTAGGATATATGTGGTAATTGTTGAGAGAAATATTAAAGTTGAGTGTTATTTTTGACGCTAATTACAGTCTCAGCTTTCACGTGCAGCTGCAAGTTTTATAATCAAAGTGCCTCGTGATATTAATACGTGTTTATATGCAAAATAAATCATGTATTAAGTGTTGCATGGGGAATTTTCACACTCAGAACGTGCAGAAATCAGTTCCATAGCTGTTTTACATAAATGCGTATAATAGTATTAAAGATGATTAAAACAATGAATTAATAATAATAATAATAATTTTCAGGTTATCAAGTGCAAGGCTGCAGTGGCCTGGGAAGCTGGGAAACCTTTGACTGTGGAGGAGGTGGAGGTGTCCCCACCGAAGGCCCATGAAGTGAGAGTTAAGGTAATAATAATCAGTTGGATTACAAATGTTTTCCATAGGTGAGACTACATTATTGTCATATCTTTTGAAAGTAGCATGAGCATGCATGGAGACCATGAGAAACAGATAAACTAACTTTTTTTGTTTTTACAGCAATTTTCATAAATCTGGTGCAGAAATAAAAAAATATATAATGCAAGAGGGTAGAGTACACAAATATAAAAGATTAGGTAAGATAATAAATGGATTGCTGCCCTGCGATGGCCTGGAGAGCTGTCCAGGGTGTACCCCGCCCTCGCCCGGAGTCGGCTGAGATGGGCGTCAGCCTCCCAGCGACCCTAATTAGGATCAAGCATTTCAGAAAATGGATGAATGAACTTATAAATAATAATAATAAAAATACACAAAGTAAAATCAACCATCAAACAATTCATCATTAGCACGTCTAATTCACAGCAAGGAGGTCATGGGCTCGAGTCTCAGGCTCCATAAGGATGTTTGTGTGTGTGGAGTGTGTATGTGGTGTTACTCTAATCCTAACCCTGCCTTGTAGTCTGACCGTGCACTTTAAAAACCAAAAAAAAAGGTTTGATTAAATATCATGTGATGTAACTGTGAAAGCAAACAGCAGATTAGTGCGCTGTGGGTGTGATTTTATTATTCTGATGAGTGTGTTTGGTTGACGGTGCTGACACACACACAGTGTTTAACAGCACATGGTTATATATTAAACAGTCAGAAAGGGTCATATCAGTGTGTTCTGGTCCATTCACGTGCCATTACAAATCCTTCTAAATTAG